>JAOTRH010455032.1:0-29711 GCA_034768845.1 Heliamphora exappendiculata | reverse complement strand
TGGCCAATCCAATTGTAATTGAATCTGCTATTGAAATCTGAATTTCAATGGCCAATGAAATTCACAGATTCCAACATCCCTATCCTAGACTCAACTAATATAATTCTACTAAACCCATGTTAAGTTGAACAAAGTCTTATTTATTCTTACTTTATCTTACCATCAATCAAATATCTTTTGGTAAAAAAAAAAACTGCACTAATAGTCCTATCGATAATAGTCTAGGTGCCAATAATCTGAATAGACTAATTATTCCATAAAATAGCTAGTCCTTCAATCAAAGGAGCCATTTCTACTTTGCACCCTAGATTAGTCCCTCAACTAGGTTATAACATGAGATATCCTTCAAATCGCTCATGAAAGGCTCAAATTGTAAAAATTTAAAAGTTTTAATATCTCACAATAAATTTTAAAATTTTACGTATGGAAGACGATGAAAGGTTTGGCGATATTTACTCAAAATTGAGCGACATTTTTTATACTTCTTTTAATCTTGGTGATAAAATTTTCAACTCTAAAATTGTTCAAAAAATTCTCAGATCTTTGCCTAAACGTTTCTAACCGAAAGTGACAACGATAGAAGAAAATAAAGAAATTGAATGTATTACTGTTGAAAATTTGGTTAAAAACTTACAGGCATATGAGCTAAATGTTCAAAATAACAAGGTTTTTAAAAATGTGGCATTTTCTTTAACTCAAGGTATTGCTAATGATTTTGATGATAATTTGACCATAAGATGATAACTATTTTTGAAAAAAAAATAAAAAACCTAATCAAGAGGAGAAATTACAAAAGAAAATTTGTAAAGAAAAAATAAAAAATATGTTCAATTTTATTAAAAATTGGTCGAAATGCCAAATTTATGACACCTAATAGTACGAATACAAAGGACATTCACACATGGCCAAAGAATGCCCAAATAATTTTAAAAAGATGCAAAAAGGGCTCACTGTTACATAGGATGATAAAAGCTTAACGTGAGTGAGCTCAAGTATAAAGATGATAATGTTATTGCATTTGTTGCTTATGTTCATGAAAGTGACACCAAGTCTGATGATGGAAACATTATCAGTAACTTTGGTGAAGATGAGAGGAATATGTCAGTGACATAGATGAAAGTGAAGCTCTTCAACAAGTTTATGACAAACTGAATAATGAGAGCTATTTGTTGACCAAATAAAATGTTAAACTGGTCAATAAATTCAAAATGTGTGAAAAAAAAAAAGAAAATGTAAAACAAGAGCTAATTGAAGCTCAAGCTCTAGTTGAGAAGTTAAAGTCAGATTGGGAGATTCTGTGTAAAAAAAACTTGTCCAGTGTGAAAAAGAAAGAAATGATATGTCCGAATGGAGTCAAACCAAAAAAATCAGGATAGATGCCTTTACAATTGAATTGTGTGCTTGTGTTGTGTTAGGAATTTTGACCATAGTCTAATTCGTTTTTTATTTGGTAAATTTGTGATAAATTGTCATTTAAAATATTTATGTTTTATTCTGTGATATTTGGCACTTGGTTTATGAGAAATATGTGTTTATTTTACAGCGGAGTAAAAAACGAAGCTAAAAACGTCAAAATACAGCAAGCGGTGTCAGAACGCTTGATAGATCGATCGAGCGGTCAATAAGAGTTCTCGGTTTCTGTATCTATTTTGCTATGGCTTTGCACAAAAGTGAAATTGAAGAAAAGTACTGCGAGCTTAACTTGACCAATCGAGCGATCTGTAGCGTGATCATACTTTAATTTGCGATATCAGCTAGGGTTTTTGAGATGTGTTGTATAAATAGGCTATCAGGGTTTCAGTGTTAAAGTGCCTCCTATGTTTATATTGAAATCCTAGCCGCTTAGGAGCCTTCTCAAGTTGATTCAACATACTCGCAAGCTAGTCAACAACCTTGATGATCATTTAGCTTCCGCGCATTTAAGAACTTCATCAAGCCAATCAAATCTTCAACGATCTGTTCATGTTCGTGGATTCGATTGAGAAGATTCTCAAGTGTTTGAAGTCTGGTGGAGAAGTCCATCGGTATTTAAAATTCGGTGGTGGATTCCATCGGCGGACAAGTACAAAAGTTGGTGTACGTGAATTCGGTAAGAGTAGGCTTTCAAACATTTGGTTGTATATTCAACGTCGGTTTGTAAGATTCTCTTATAACCAACGATATTATAGTGTTTAATTTTTTAGATCTGGAGCGGTATCGTGATTTTTACCCGGTTTGAGATTTTCTACGTAAAAATTGTTGTCACCTTGTGTGATTGTGGTTGTTTAATTTTCTATTTGTGTGATTGTTTGGTTTAGCTTATTTTGCGGCGTTCAACTCATTTAATTAAATCGATTAGTGCATATCAATTTTTGAACAGGGTTTTTCATGTTGATTCAATGAAAGAACTTGAATTGAGATTTTCTAAACTTGAGAATAATTTTCCTGTTGCTCAAGCTACTTTCAAGAAATTGAATACAGGTACTAAAGCGTTGGATGACATGCTGGGTCTGCAAAAAGATGCTTCAGATAGATATGGACTTGAATTCACTAGAGGCGCAAATGGGAATGTGTCCAAAGAAAAAGAAAAAGTTGAACGGCCAACTAAAGCTAAAACAACACCAATCTTCGTGAAAAGTGAAACAAGTAAATGGAATGCAAAAAGAAAAATTCAAACTGGCAAAACCACCATTCAGCATGGTAACGTAAGAAAGCCCAAATTCATTCATATTTATCATCACTATGGAGTCAAATGGCACATTAGACTATATTATTTTTAGTTGTATGGTATATTTGATTTCTATTCTGGATATTCCCTTGTTCTTAAAAAAATGTACATTGTTTGATTAGATGCATGATTTTAAGAAAAGATTGACTTATTCCACGATTAGGAGTACAACCTCTAAAACAAGAATTGAAAATGATTGTTGTAAAGCAATACCCAAATCTTATACTGTAAAAGACCAAATCAAGTTTAGAAAAATTTGGATAAGAAAAAATGATCTGGACAATTTTCTTGCATGTTAAATCCATTAAGTTTTTTTGGGATTTTTTTTCTTAGTTTTTTCTTATAAGGTGTTTGTTTGTTGAGCTTGTCAATTTTTTTTAAAGTTTTAATAAATTTTTTTTTAAAATGTAGGAAATTTTATGAAGGTATGAGTACCAATTCTATGCACGTGATTATCTTCGTATAAAATCACATTTATTTCGTTTTTGAGATTAAGTATACCAATTGGTTTCTGGTTAATCTATGTTTATATGTTCTGGAACATCCTTAAAGATGAGTATATTTTGTACATAATTGAATGTTATTAAGATGCAAGGATCCTTCAAACTTGGGTTCAAATATTTCTATGGGTCTTTTTTACTTTTAGTTTTCTAAGATTTCACAAAATGACCTTATAGTGGTGACCCACAAGAACCTAAGGTTTATACTCCCTTGATGCTATATTTCATTATATGTTGGTTTGAGAAAATGACTACCAATACGAACTTTATCTTTTCGTTCACATTAGTGTGAAAGCATCTGATGAAAAAAAAAAATTTTAAAAAATGTTTGTAGCTTTTGGTTGAGGGAGAGTTATTTTGTAAAGTGATTGGGTTTGATCTGGTTTTTGAATTTATTGTTTTCAGATAAATAAATGTGGCTCAAGTCACACACACACACACACACACACACACACACACACACTACTTTATATAGAATTTACTATATTTTTGTTCCTTCGTATATGAACATAGGATATCATGGATTTATTTTGTAATGAGATCTCTTTGACTGGATTCTGTGGTTTCAAACGTATAAAATCTGCATGAGTCTTGTATTTTCTTTTTAACGCCGTTCTCCGCACAATTTTTTTTCTTTTGGTTTAATTTGTTTGTAGAGTTTGTTAATTTGTAACAAAAATGGGGAGAGATGTATGAAAAGAGGAGAATCTTTTGAGGGGGAGTAGTTTCTTTTTTTTTTTCTCTTTCGGTTGTAAGCCAATCAACCACATGGCTTTGACTACTAACGGAATCCATCACAAGACTTGGACTCTTGAGAATCTATTCAAGAGATTCCACGAACTAGAGAGGATGTGAAACAGCTACTTGATAATGTTCTTGAATGCCTTGAAATTATCTGATCATCAAGCGAGATGTAAACAAAAACTCTAGAGAGTTTATTCTTTTTGACCCATGGTGGCTAGAGAGATTTTCAATATGTTCCACTACCCAAAACAGAAACCCTCGCGTTATATATCACACATAATGTAGACCAAAGGAGAAACAGAGAGCTCCTTTAGACCGCTCAAGCGATACGTCAAACGGTGGTCCCTAAGTTGTAGTTTTTTGACAATTTTTCTTGATCTTTTGTGCAATGTATAAATCCCTACATTATTTTCTATCAAACTCATAAGAACAAGTGTTATATTATCAAAGAATTAAAAACACGAATGTTTTGTCACTGATTTTCCAAACAAGAAAGTATAATCTGGAGATTGAAATTTCCTAACACTTTTCACACCTAACAACAACCAAATGCGGCTCTTGTTCTGATCCATTCAATTCCCATAGCCCCTCTAAACTCTATAGGCTATTAGTACCAAGCACAAGTGCATGATTTTGAAGGCTTGTACAAAAGGTAGCATTTGGGAACCCTTTTGAATCCTTTTATTTCTTGTCCCTTGCTGGCTAGAGCCATGCTTTTCTCGCTTATTTAGTAAAGTCAGGCTTTTGGCCTTATCTTGCAGGTGACGACGATGTTGAGTTGGCGGTGGAGAAAAACTTGTCTATGCGATAAGTGGTTATTTCTTGGTTGTTGTTTTCGATTCTCAGTGAAGAGTATTAGACTAGCTCTGTTGTGAGAGAAGACTAGCAGTGAAAGATACAAATATAAATCTTGAAAAGTGCATATTTTCTCCTCTAAAAATGACTTCTCCAGTCGAGGATTGCATAAAGAAATTTACTTAGACCAGTAAGTCCTTGAATGCTCATGCAGCGAGTGTCTATGTTCAGGATCCTTTAATTTTGAGCAAGAGTTTGACCCATTGAGAAGGACATCTTTCGTTCGTGAATTTTGTATTTTGTTTCGACTAGTAGCAACCATTCATTCGAATTTAGATTTGCTTGCATTACAAAGAGATGCATAGTCTGATCTGGTGTGTTTTGTTTATAGGCACTTCGTTGATTGGTTGGTGAGGGTAATTATAATTACATGTTAAGGGTAATTATAATAAATTACATCTTATTTTCATAAAATTACATATAGTATCAATTTATATTCACTTCTAAATAAACAAATAGTCTCGTTTGTTGGATAACTCTCATATACACTTGAATTCTTTTGACCACCTCACCAAGAATCTTCTTTAGTGATGCTCCCAAACGCCTGTCACTCGTTTGTATATAGATATATATATATATATATATATATATATATATATTTTGATGACATATATGTACTAATATGTTTTGATAAAAATAAAAAGATTATTTGTACTTTTCTTATAAAATGACAAAAAAAACCTGACAATGTTACTAATAACACCTCAATTTTTTATATTTATTTACTTTGGTGTGTAAACAAATCAATAATTTATTAAGTTATTATATGTAAACATATTTTGGTGTGAATGAAGCAACTTATGCTTTGTAATTATTTTGAGATTTTCATATTTTTTAAAAATATATATATATTTTTTACATTTATTTACTCAATTTTCTTCACTTTTGCTATCTTTTAAATACGAACATTCATAATTTCAATGTAATTTGATTTTTCTAGGGCCGATCTAAGGTTAAGAGGGTTGCACAAATTTTTATGAACATTTTTTCAAAAAAAAAAAACTTCAAATTATTATATGAATTTAATAAGACTTGATTTATTAAGATATTTTTTTTTGTGCTTTTCAGCTTTTTAACCTTTTCAGTAAAAAATGCAAAAACAAAATTAAACTTGCTTCACGATCTTGGTATTTAAGCTAATAGTTTTTTTCCCAAAATTGTTATTTTGAACAAAATAAAAAAAAATGGACCTTTTTATAACCAAATACCCATTTTTCGTTTAAGAGATGGATTTGCATAAATTATGACAAAGTTAAAATAAAGTAATTGGGAACCTTTATTTCATCTAGTTAAAAAATTATGAAATTTTTTTTGTTAGGTCTTATTTTAATAAGTCAAGTGTGCTTAAGTCCCCTTACAAAATTTATGCTTAACTTAGTCCCATTCGGTAATTACATTCCCAAAATGCCTCTACTTCGCAACTTATTCTCATTAGCGCGAACAGAAAACACTCAAACTGCTCCTACGAATTCGCGTCTTCAGTTTCAGTAAATTGGGAGAAATATCTGGAAAGAGATTTCAAAGCGTTCAAATTAGGAATATCAGGATTTCTCGGCGACCGTAGTGGGAAAACGTTCTCATTACTCTGTGCATTTTCGACGCAATGAAGATTAAAAATAAGTTCTGTAAACCCTGTCATTTCATTTCATAAACCCACATTTCGATTGAAAAACCAAAAAATCGAGTAACATATGTGATTATTACAATTTTCTAGATTCATTGAGGTCATAGCGATTGATGATAGTCCTAGTATACCCTTGTTCTCTAAATTGAACCATACATTTTTCATTTGCTTCGCATAATGTATCACACTCACATTGTTATGACATCCAACAGAAAACCCATCTTCGGACTTAGGGCTCTCATTTTTCTGTTTTCAACTTTCGGTTCTAATGTTTTGTCACTCATACATTTCGAAGTTACGCATACATTGTTCATTGCCATTTCTCATAAGTTATTAGTAATATACAAATTTATGAACTTAACATCCTTTTCTGAATATTCGCATTAGTATAGAAACAGTTTTGCAGTTGTAGTTATGCCCGCATACAAATGTCAGATGAATGAACATGATGAGTAAATCTTTAAATTCACATATAAGAATTATGATATTGGGAAATAGATCAATATCCCTTAACATTTGAACTTGAAGATGTTGTAGTTGTCAAGTCTTTTAAGATGAACTGTGATTGGGATTAAAAAATGAGAATGTTCTCATAGGCAATGGTTTAATGCAGGACCTACCAAAAAAATTCTCCTATTCTTAAATAATAATTGAAACTAATCCATGGTTGCTAATTGTCGAAATGAGAACATATTGGGTGGCAACAATAAAGGAACATTTCACATTACGAAAACGAGACAATTTCTCATAAATTTTGCATTTTGTTTTCTTGTAAGTTATCATAATGAGAACATCTAACCTGTTATAATGGAATATTTAATTAAAACTGAAATAATAATAACAAAGTACGTAAAACTAAGATAACTTTTGGATAATGACAATTCATCCCAAATACAAAGGGTTTTAACTACAACCACATGGCAAGGAATAGTTCTTTAGTTACTTTATGTCTTTCTCATTTAAGAAGGAACTAGTTAATGTAACCGGTTAAATCTCAGGAGCTTACATCCTTCCATTGGAGACATTCTCAAAGGGAGACTGAAGTTGACCAAAGGATTTTTTTATACCGTGCTCAAAGCCTCAAAATGAATGGCTTTTACAAAAGGCATGCCATGAACTTAACAAAGATTACAAGTTGTATTTTGGAGGCACAGAGAAAGACCACTAGAACTCCTTTGTTTCATGATGAGAAATGTCTTCAAACCCAAAAAAGATCCCACTTTTGTTTCCAGTACCTGTTTGCACACTTCCAGTAGCTATTGATTTTACATCCCCGTTTGAACTCTTAACATATTTCCTTATAAAAGTGTTACAAACCTAGGAAGAGTTGTATTGGATGTGTTCTCATTATGACATGTGTGTGCATATAGCTGTGATATTGTAAAATATTTGTGTTGTTTGCAGTATTGTGAGATTTTTAACTTAATACGAACAAAATAATAATGAAATATTATGTTTTCCGTAATTCTCCTTAAAGCTAATATTCTCCTTGTGGAACTTAGTACTTTTACTATGTGGAAATGACATGTACTATTGCTTTCATTTTTGACAGTGTGTGCTAGAAAGGGGCTTGGGAGGGCTACAGCGTCGCCACAGAATCCTGTGCAAAGTCTTAAGGTTGCATCCCAAATTGTAAAGTCTGCAAAGTCAAAGAAGCGAAGTACTTGGGGAAAGGTTGCAACCACTCCCAAAAAAAGAAAAGCAAACCTTTTGACAGCTGCGCATAGTATTCCCACCAATTGCTCCACATCATTTAGGTCAAACATGGGTGCCATTATGAAGTTAGTTGGGAACCTCAAATTACCAAAAGATCATAGAACAGCATTGGCGATAACATCATTCTGGTCCCTATTTGGAGTGCTGTTAAATAAGAAGCTGTCATACACAAGGTGTCGAAAATATGATGCCATCATTGCCAAGCTAATAAGCTCATTCAACCCGACCCATAATTGCTTTGAAATCGGGAGAAAGCTAATGGAACTATCATGACAAGATATCAAGCTGATTTTTGGAATAGAATGTGGAAATGAGCACACAAACTTGGCATACGGGTGCAGACAAACAACGCTGATAGAAAGGAGGGCTATTGGAGGAGGAGGAAGGATAACTGGCCCAATCATTAAGGATTTGGTTGATAAGCTAATATTAAGCAAACAACGAGATGATGTTGTAAGATTGCTTTGCATGTTTGCTTGTTTGATATTGTTCTTCTCCACATCTGGCACCACTATTGGATGCATATATCTCAACTATATGGAGGATCTCGCTGCAATACGAAACTATGACAGGGCATGAGCAATTCATAGCACGTTGATGTCATCCATTAAAAAAAACTACCGCACTCCCCAAAAAGTCACGGGGTGTGTTATGGCACTATTGGTAATTTTTTTTGAGTACTTCATAAAGTAAATTTTTCCAAATTTTATCTAATATTACTGCTACATTTTTTAACATTCTTAAGTGTTCTCTGTTACATACAGTATTGGTTCTGTGAGCACACAATTCTAGCGCAACCATCATTTCCAGATGAATTTCCCAGATGTGTAAAGTGGGATCTAGCATAAATGAAAGCATGTGTGAGAAATTTGAATGTAGGGACAATTCCAAGTGCACAGGTTAGGAACAGTTGCGGTCTTTTCCAAAGAAATTTAAATAATTTCATACATTTTGACCATTGCCATTACTTCTATACAATTCAGCTTCTAGAAATTTAGCTGAATTGTTTCCAAAATTGTAGTAATAATACAATATTCTATCAAATTTTAGTTTCAGCAAAAATGCAATCCACATTGATATGATGTGATAATTTCTTTTATTTGTACCGCATTGGGACCTATACTGTTATATGAATGATAACATTCTCATTTGATTTTCAATGGTGATAAAATTACCCACTTTTTAATCTCGTGAAACATATTTCGCAGGGAGATCTCAAGGAAACCAATTGCGAGAGGAAAAAATTTAGAAAAGTGCGTAAATCAGAAATGGCTGAAATCATAGATGGAAAAGATGTCGAGGGCGAATCTGGTTTGAAGGTAAAATGGCGTAGGAAGTTGAAGACAATGAGGAAGAGAGAATTGAATGGTGGTGAGGGGGGGCGCAAACTGCCGGACATTGATTTATGCGACGAACAAGGGCAGATATCAGTAGTGGACTTATTTCGATGCAAGTCCGACAAGGTTGAGCCACCACATCAGAAGATGGATGCGGGGATCGATTTGTTGGGTAATGCGGAAGATCTTTTCACCATAAATGTAGAACATGGCCACCCCTCATTTAATGAAGAATCTAATGCAGTGAATGAGGATGACAGACAATACCGGGATGAGCTATGTAATTTGCTTACCGTAGATAATGAGACAGACTTTACTCAGGGAGATGGTGATATAATCAATAACCTGCAAATTTTGCCAGATTTACATGCATTTAAGAGAGAGCTTATTGAAAATCAGGACAAAGAAATAGCTAAAGTCCGCGATGAAAACCAAAGCAAAACGTGCACTATCAATGAGCTTCGTGAAGAGGTTCTCAAGTTGAGAACGGGTGCAACAGAGATGCGTGATCCGCATAATGATAAGGACAAGGATATGAAAATCATTGAATTGAAAAAAACACTAGCAATAAGAGATGCTACAATACAGTCCCTCGCATTATCTGTCGAAAATTTGAATACACAAGTAAATGAGCTACACTCTCAAATCGAAGATATGGTTGTCCATGACATAACACAGGTGGCATCACGGGCAACAGGTACAGCTTGTGATGATGGAATAGCACCAAATAAAGAATTGGGCTTGAAGATTTCGCCGAATTCCATGGTTAAAAAAATTAAAGGGAAATCAAGGAAGGAGAAAAAATTGACAGACTACAAATACGAAGATCAAAGAGTTGGAAGAAAGGGAGCAAAAGGTGTTAAAGCAATAGATGAGAAGTTTTTAGTTGATGTTGACACAGCTTTGCAATGGGAGACGCAACCGGACAAATAGTTGCTACCGTGGACTTCCCTTACAAGGTGGCCTGTATACACCATGCTGGGACCTGAAGACCGCCATAAAATAGTAACGATCTGAAATATTGAAAATTGCGGGTAACTAATCAAAATTTATTAATATTTGTCTGTTAATATAAATTTGTTATCTCATTTTGTTATCTGACAATGTGATATGTTACACAGTTCATGTGTGTGGTCAGGGGGTGAGGATTCGTACTCCGTTTTTGCTGAAGATATCAGATCTTTAATAATGGAGTCGGACATGTCAAGTAATGTAAGCAGTATACATATTGTATTTAATAACCAACTGGAGTCAATTATGAAAAAACATTTAATGTTCAACTTGAGTCAATTTTGACATACATATAATGTTATCAATTTGAGTATGAAAATGTTATCATTTGTCAGTGACTGATTGAATTAGTATAAATGTATCATTTTAAGGGAAAATATTTTCAGTTTGGGGCAGCCTGATTTTTGCCACCTTTCTCATGACACTTTGATAAATTGATGGAATGGAGTTTATATAGCATTCAATATGATAGCGGCAAGTTTTTTTTCATATAAGGCATATGTCAATAAATAAACCTTAGAATTGCAGACTACTGCGTAATGTGGTAATGTTCTCATTTTAGGAAGTACTGCTGGATGTTGGATAAATGTAAGGTTTGTTGGGAAAATGTGATCAGTTTTTGGGAAGATAGATTTGGGATAATGTTTTCATATTTTGAAATTCAAAGAACCATTATGATAATCTTAGTAATGGTGTAAGATGTTGATGCATTAGTGAGTATTACTTCCCGCATGTGTAGTTAACATTCAATTCTAATTTTATGGCAACATCAAACTGTAGGTTATTGATGCATATGGTACAATTCTAAAGCAACTACAAGCTGCAAATGTTGAACGGAATGATTACGAAGATAGTCAACTTGACCTTGTTGACAAGGCGTTCATTTTCTCAAGCTTAACTTTGGTATTTATTTCATTTATTTTACATCTAATATTTTCATATGTCTGTTGGAACATTGATATAATATGTATGACAAAATACATTTGATCTGTGACTAAAAAAATAGCAACTCATCGAACGCAAAAGTCATGATGAGCGTATGGCTATGCTTGATGTGCAAATGAGTGAGGCCCGATTTTGCAAATATATATTGCTACCCATATACAATTCTAATCATTGGACGCTACTGGTAGCACATACAGGGACTGGGGAATGACTTCACTACGACTCATTAAAACGAAGAGGGTGAAACCCCCATCTTAAAGTTGTCGAGAAACTAGTAAGTTCGTCAAATGTTCGCTAAAAAAGTAGCGGAGTGATACTAGAATGGAAATGAACAATACATTTTGTATGTACAGAAATCATTTTTTGATGAATACGTAAAGACAAAGAGCAATGGGGAGTTGGGTTCTCAGGACTTCGCTGATAAAGTTGTGTCAATAACCATTGCCCCACAGCAACAGTTTGGAACGTAAGTACCGTACGTTACAACTTATTACAAAATACATATACCTTCTGAAACAATACTAGTTGTACTAACAAATGTGTCGATATTGGTAAAATTGACAGATTGGAATGCGGGATTATCGTATGCTATGTAATGAGGTAGTGTGTGACAAACGAAAGCATAGAGAAAAACTTCCCGCCATAGTCATGCAAGGAACTGCGAGTTGAACTAATACATGCATTCCTGAGTGATTCTCAAAGATCATGGAACCAAACCACATAATGAAATAATACGGACAAGAAAAGGGAATGAAGTAAACAAGTTGATCTCGAACAACACCATCATCTTATGGATAAAAGTTTTGGAGTAGTAGAATTTCACAAAATGTTACCATTTTAAAACATAAACATTGCTAACACTCAGTTATGCTTTTACTTGGAAAGCCTTTGAAAAATGTTGTTCTGCTTTTGTATTTCATGTTTTGCTTGGCATTTTTTGGGAAGAATGATTAACTTGCATAGGGATTCTAAATGAGTGTAGTTCAACAAATTATTGGTGCTACGAATAGTTTGCAAATGGCAATTTTTTGGATGGATGTTTAGCTTGGATATTGATTTTTGAGAATATGAAGGTATTGAATTGCAAGTGAATAACTGATTTTTGAATTGTTTTTGAGTGATTTTTGAAACTGCGTAGTGATTTTTGAATTGTTTATGAGTGCAAGAATGGGGCCTGTGAGAACGACAAATAAGAAGTGGTTATCTGTTGTTTTGGTTGTAATATCAGCTCCAGTGGGTGGATTGGTGGACTGGTATGATTTGATTTGATTGAATTTTGGGACATCATCATACACTGGTAATATGTTGGTTTTCAATTGTTTTTGGAATGGTTGAATTTTGCAGTGGTTATCCATTTGGGCCGTGAATGCTAATATTTATAATGTAATCTTATAACTTGGTATGAACTAATTTTGGCAATGGTTAAAATTATATCCTGATTCAAGATATGCTCATTTTGAAAATGAGTAGACATTTTCGAAATGATTGTAGACACATCTCCAGAATGGTAATGTTTGTATTTTTATTGCGACTCAATATTTTCTGGTTCTTGAAATGTTAATGTTTCCTTTTATGTGAATTGAGAATTGGCTCAAAGTTGAAATGGGAATTGTCTCAATCATTTCAAAAACTGAAATGATAATGTTCTACTTTATGTGAAATGAGAATTGGCGCATTCACTGAAATGTGAAATGTCTCAAAAGGTTCTCATTCTCCACTCACTCTGTATTTCATGATACCTATATCTCAGTTAAGGATTGGTAAATTATTTTGTTTCCACGTGCGCTGAAACCACGTTAAAAAAATGAATACGTTTCGATATTACAAAAAATATATATTCTTCTAATTACTAATTGGTTAGAAATTGGAACCATTTGAAATGTAGTGCACGTTATGGACTAATGGGGTGGATGTAATCAAGCTGATTTCAAATCCACTAGGCTTTTTCAAACCTATGAATTTCTTGGGACTCATAAATGATACAGTAGAAGACCTCCTTTAGAAAATTGTGAACAACAACTAACTGTGCAGTATAACTCACTCAAATGATAAAACCCAACTTGTATTCTTAAAAGTTTGGCGGGTATCATCCAGGATATCCATAGTCCTTAGTAAGCCCCAAGACAAAAAAAATATCAGGATCAATTCAAGCAAGCGGGTATTGTACAGGTTAACCAAACGTAGATGCATGCTAAAAATAAAATACAACCCTTATCAACTTGATAAATAAGAGTCCAGAGTTCCTTTTTTATAGTGAGAACAACAGCCACATCAAGTCTTGTGAGAAAACAACGAAAGGTGAAATCCACTGTATGAAGCATGATTATAAAACCTGTCACAATGCCTAGAACATGCGCCTGTGAAAATGGTCAACAAATGTGCCTGAAGACATGTATTGTAGTTATAAAATAAAAGAGTGGGAAATTTGTAAGTATGACAAGCTCAAGGATTGTCAACATTAAAGGCAAAACATACTGCATCACATGATCCACAAATGCAACATACCATGTCTATTGCACCAATTCTCAATTTATAAACAAAATTAAATCAGAAAAAAATGCAAATTTCCAACCATAACCAATTAGAAGATACAAAGTACAACAAGTTATGCATGCAAAGTCACAGCGAACACATAAAAAGGAACACCATGTTTCCAAGTAGAATGTTTTAAATTCAATGAATGTTCTCGTTGTGAAATGCATCTTGAATGTTCACATTATGAGAATGTTGATATGGTGACACATGGAACCATCCAAATGGGACATTGGATGAGAATGTTTCATTCAGTGAATGCAAAGCGACAGGGAATTTTTGTGAATATCCTGCAATATGTAATATATTAGCTCCAAGGAGTTTTAGAATGGAACAGGTTTCCATCAAGCCGAAAATTGCACAGGCCTAGTGGTCATCTAGTAAAATAAACAAGAATCATTGTTTATAAGCAAGGTAGAGGGGAAAATATGAAATGATAGACAATCCCAACAACCACAAAGATATTATTAGAATTTGGACTGTTACAAATGAAGAACTCCTACAAGCCTTATCTAGAATCGGAGTCCAGATTTATTTCTCAATTATGAAGATGATAATCAAACATACACTAAGTGAATAAAAACTAAAGCCATAAAGCTTCCTTACAAGACTTCCTATTGTGGTTCCCCAGTCGTCCACACCTACCACATGTGATTTGTCTAACATTCTCTCCCTGTGAAGGGATCCTATTTTTTCTAGGTCTACTAGGTTGCTTCCTAGATAAGGGCAGTAAAATATGCTCATCAATCGTATTGCTATCTTGTTTCCAAATAGTTAGAATAGGATGAATGGGAAAAGAATAAGATTCCCGAAAACTCTGAACATGATAATACGGAACAACGTATGTATTCAAATCTCTTGCACTCTTTTGCATAGCACCAACCGCATGTGTACGTGGAAGCCCATTAACTTGCCATTGACAACATGAACATGTGTGATTTACAAGGTCGACTAAAATAGATGGAGTAGAGTGTACCTCGTAAACGTCGTTCCCAGATAAACTAACAACCCAAGTCCTCGAATCATTGAAAGCCTCGTATAACTTGTTGTCCATTACGGGACATATGACCCCATTCCATTTGTTTGCAGTAATACGCCTCGCAGAGATCTGATTCATCAGTTTAACCTTTTTTGCATTGATCAAATTGGTAATGGGTAGATGTCGTTATTTGCGTATCCAATTGTTAAAGGATTCAGCAGCATTTGAACACATTTCGCCATATCAACATCCTTTGAAATAGGCATTGGTCCAATGCTCATAAGGCATATTATTAATGAAAGATTTGACCTTATTACCTCTCTCGTTCTTCAACTCCTTGAGAAGTTGGTGAAAGTTATCCTTTGCTGGCGCATAAGCACAATTATTGAAGTCATGAGCTATTTTCTCGCGAAATCCATTCATATAACCCTTGAGTTGATGCCTCAGATTACCCTTTAAGTGGTATAAACAGTATCCATGGTGGGCCGATGGGAAAATCAAAGAAATTGCTTCCAATAAACCAAGATTTCTATCACTCAAGAATGTGATGTCCCGACTTGTTTGCATAATTAATGACAATTGCTCTACAAATCATAGCCAATTGTCACTGTTCTCAGCATCAACGATGGCAAAACAAATCGGAAACAACCCTATAAGAGACCAAAATTAAAAATATTACAATTTAACAAAGCATATGATTGTATCTATGTGTTTGGGGAATTCAAAATTCATACCTAACAAACATATAAAAATTATAATAAAAAAGGAGATGAAAATAGTTCACAAAATATTCCTTGATTACCATCTTTTACAGTAGCAGATTATAATATACCCTTATGCCTCCCTTTTAGAAAGGTACCGTCTAAGAATAAAAGTAGGCGACAATGAGAAAAACCCCTTATACATGCATCAAATGCAATAAATATGCGTTGGAAATGTCTATTAACTGGATCAATCTCAAGAACAACTGAACTACCCAGATTGGTACTTTTTAATGCATCAATGTGTCAATGTAGTTGATCAAATGCCATTGAATAATCCCCAAATATTTCCCCTTGCTTTCTCAACACCGCGTCAGGCTTTGTGATAGCCAATATTGAGTCTGTAGTTCGACTTGAACTCGTGAACAACATTTACAGGGCGTTTTAGCAGCTTCATACGAACATCATCACATATCAACCCACCAACCAATCTTGATGTCATACAGGATTTGGTAGCTGTGCGAACCGCAATACCGCATGTATGTATGTTAATTAACTTTTTAATGTAAAACCAACCATTCGCAGAATCAACCATCGCATGAACCATCCATTTGCAATCATTCTCCCAAAAGACACATTTGGCAGTAACACCTGAATTGTCATTTTTAACATATAGGAACTCAAATCTAGACTTAATAGCAAACTTACAAAGAACAGTATGAAATTCAATAGCTCCGCCTTTGAATTCTTGGCTGCCCTTTGACCATGAAGAAGATAACAAAAATTTCTCAACATTGGGGCAGAACGATGCCAACACATTATTTCCCTTATCAAAATCCACTTTCCACTTCATTTGATCAACATCCAATGCCATGTCATCCATAACACCAGAATCATCATCACCACTATACTTTGTCAATGCATTGTTTCTCCTGTTGTATACGGTGACATCAACAATATCATCACCCTTGTGAGCAATCAGCTCAAACATCATTTGTATATCCACATCATTATCCAACAAACAATTGCTATTGCCAGGTATTGAGTATGTTAACGACATGAAGTTGCTATCGATATGACTTCATTTAGATTAAACGCTGAAAACAAGCTCATCGTAAGAGCAATTCTTGGTAACCTTCACTACGGCTGTCAATTCGGAATGATTGCACAACAAAATTAGAGACATTTTGTCCACTGTTTCATAAGAGAAAAAAACAAGAACAACAAACGAGTCAACGCATCCATTATCATGTCAAAAACAAAACTAACAAAATGGCAAAATGTAAAATACTCGAAAATAACATAATTTCAATGAACGAGAATGATACCAATAATAAAATGTGTGCAAATGACATGTCGACAGGCGAATGTCATACTGATAAAATAGAAGATGCATAACAAACTAGGAGTATTAATGAACATATCAATAATACCCTCAGTCCATGCAAACGAGCCATATGCAAAACATTATACATTACATACATGGTTGACTAATATGAACATGTTCTCAAACAAGGAGGAGGTAAATGATAAATATGAGAATGTTTGCAGAGATAATGGTGAAAACACAACTGTACGGTAAACAAATTCAGTAAGGAAAAAAAATTAAAAGGATTACAAAAATTTCTACGTAAATTTATGAAGTTCCATGATCAACTGATATTTATATAAACTAAAACTTTTTCACATTTTGGACTGTTAATGAACATTTCAATAATATTTCCCATCCATTCAATGGAGCCATGTGCAAAACATAATCCATTGCATACATGGACGGCAAATTACATACATGGACGACAAATCTGAACATCTCAAACTGGGAGAAAACTGGAAGAAGCAAACTAATGAATATGCGGCGATCATTGGAAATTTCAACCGTATTGTGAAAAAATTCAGCAGGACAAAATAAACTGAAGGATTCAGAAAATTCTTATGTAAAAAGCAGAAGAACTTCAGACGATGCCAATGCCGAATCTACAAATTCTTCAATCGTTCAGAGTAATGCGCTTCTTCTCAGTTATTTGCAGCAAAAACGATTTCAAAAATCAACTTCTAAATCCATAAACGTATCAGCAAGATAATCCCAAAATTTACTGAAAAAAGATATAATCAAAACATTTTGTATATGAGAATAACTCATACTAGAGTGAATTTCTCCAACACCATCAATTTCTTCTTCAATTACGATCAAGAGTATTTTTTACTTAAAAATTAGGATTTAAAAAAAAACTTAACAGAAATGCGAACTTATTAAGGGAACTTATCTACAAAATATTTCAAAAAATAAGATCCAACTCCAAATAACTAAAAAATTATTGATATACTTAGACTCCGTTTATAAATGACGTTGTTTTGGAAATTCCCAAACCCCTTTCTCTTCACATGCCAAATTCTGAGCAAAAACCCAAGAACGGCTTGGTTAGGGAATTTGGTTCTTCATTCTTTATTAAATTATCAAAATAACTTTTTTTTGTATTTTTTTTATTAAAATATCTAATATGTCTTAATTTTTTGCTCTTAAGTTGTAGTATTTAAAATATTAAAAATAATAAGATATTTTAGGAATACCGCATAAGTGATACCATATGTTATTCTCGGTAGACAGATTATTAAGTACTCTTAAGATATTATGTACGTGATGATATGTAGTATTTTCAACAAATAAAAATGTTTGATATATATTAATTAGGTCACTCTTGTTTCTCATTTAGTTAACTAAGATAGGCTAATATTGTTCAACTCAGAGTATTTTTTGTTATTTTATTAGATATATAAGAGCATCACATATGCTTTTTTTTTAAGAAAAAAAATGTGCACAATCTAAACGTATTAATTTTTTATTTGAGTATTATAATTATAATACTTTTAATTAAAAAGTCAATTCTATTATTAATAATAATAACAAATTATTTTAATATCTAAAACATTATAATTTAAGAGCAAAAAATAAAAATATACTAGACATTTTAATAAAAATTATTAAAAAAAGTTATTCTAAAAATATATTATGAATATTTTATATATCTCTCTCTCTCTCTCTCTCCCTCTCTCTCTTTTAAAAAGTTACACGTTTTAAAAATTAAACTTTTTAAATACTCCAAACAGGCTTGAGCTAGGAATTTGATAATTTAATGAATAATTAGAGTTTGTTTGGCAACCTTTTTTAAGTCGATTTTTTAGTTTTTGAATCACTTTAAATTAAAAAGTTAAAAAATTTATTTGGTTGAAATATGAGTAGCTTTTAAGCAAAAGTTTAAAGTGGCTTTAAGCCAAAAAGTAAAATTTTTTGTTTAAATTTATTATAATTTTTTAAAACTTATTTTTAGATAATTTTATATTTAATATAGATCTTGTTTGATAGATTTTGACGAGTAAAAATTTTAAAATATAATTTTTATAAAAATAGATGTTTATAATAAAGTTAAGATATTTTTTAAAAAAAAATTTATGTAAAAAGCAAAAAAGGCTAAAAACTTTTAAGTTGAAAATGCGACTTTTTGACATTTTGAGTTTTTAAGCCAAAAAGTTAAAAAGCCAAAAAAATCAATTTTAAGTCGGCTTGCCAAATGAGGGCTTAAAGATCAAATTCCTTAAATACTACAATTTAAAGAGCAAAAAATCAAGACATATTAGATATTTTAATAAAAAAATACAAAAAAAGTTATTCTAAAAAAATATTCTGAATATTTGATAATAATTTAAAAAAGAATTTGTGGGGTACTTTTGGAATAGACAAATAATAAACAATAATGGAGAGGTGAAATATGCGAAGTAGTCAGAAACACGGAACAGAGAGAGACGAGGTTGGGTGAAGGAGAAGACTAATTGAATATAGAGTACTGGCAGCATGAACAATGTATCTGATTATCAAAATTTGATTGATCCGAAAATTTGGTTATCCCTCCTATTTATAGCACACAGAGGAGCCATGTTGGAGTTCGGATAGGACTCTTTCAAGATATCGAATCAGATCATGAGAGGCGATAACGGATAATCAAGAGATTCTATCCGATAATCATCCAAGCACTGTTCTACTCCAACTCAACTAGGTCGGCCAAGAGAAGCCCCACGGGCACCCGATCAGCTCGGGTTAAGTACCCGACTCACTCGGGTCGAGTGACTCGGGGGTCACTCAAGTGACTCGAGTGGGAGGATTCGTATGACTCGACAAATCATTTTCTTAGCCACCAAGCCACATGTCTCCCAACGTCTCATGCAGGATTGTACTGCCATTGTCTTCATTGTCTCTAGGACAACCTTTCGATTCTCAGAGGAATCTATAATCATATAGTCTGTGCTATATCTTGGTTGTCCAGGCTGTGCTGGGCCACATAGTCGGTGCTATGACGTCATGATTAGGTAATTAGAGCTACATTACAATTTGTGCTGTTTTCACGACCCATGTCGTGGCAATAATACAGTCTGTGTTGTGTCATACAGTCTGTGCTGTCTTTATGATCTGTGCCATAGTAATAATACAATCTGTGTTGTCTCCATGGTCTGTGCCATGGCAAGTAGTCAGAGCTACTACGCTTCATAGTCTGTGCTATAGAATGTCTTCATTCGTAGTCAGGGCTACGCTTCATAGTCTGTGTTATGGAATGTCTTCTACCTCTGTACAATGAGCAGCAATATTAGATGGCCGAGTTATCGGGGGTCCCAGTAGCTCGGATCCCCAGTAATTCGAGTAGGCCAAGTCTGTGTCTTCTTGAAACTTGAGTAACTTGGAGTTGTATGTCTGATTTACTGATGGAGTAAAATTGTGTTACTCGAGCAACTCGGGTTACTCGAGTAACTCGAGTGAGTGAGTCTTTTGGGCCTCTCAACAAGCTTTATTGTTTGGTTCAGGTCAAGGAATCTATGATTCAAATACTTAACATTCTTCATGGTTCATATTCAAGTCACCAGTGGAATGAGTAGTTTGTATAATCACCCGAGTATCTGGTTAAGAGTAGTCAACACCAGTTAAGTGGAAGAATATCCGAGCTTCTGGAGAGGCGAGTAGCTCGAGTCATGAGTGACTCAAGTTATTAGTAGAAGTATTATACCCGAATAGGTCTACACGAGTAGATCTACTGTACCCGAGTAGCGAGTTATTTGCCTCTCGAGCTGCATGATTTCTGATTGACTTGGATTAGTCCGAGCTACTCTGGATCTCGAGTGACTCGAGCGTCGAGTCACCTGTTGAAATACCAATTAGCTAGTTTATTTATTCGGGCCATAAGTCATTTATAGGCCATTCACTCGAATCTTGACATTCACTCGAGCCTTGCCATTTATGTGGACAATTTATTCATTTACTGTGAACCATGTACATTTTGCCCCATGCATGGGCACAAGTCGCCAAACTTGCTCTCGCGCGTGTCACACGCGCTAACTTGCGCGCGTGCACGTGGATGCCAGCTGTTTGTGTCGCTGACGTATTTAATGCCATTCGACCTTTCTTCTTCGGCTTTTCATCCTTTAAATAGCGATTTGGGACCCTCATTATGACCCCACCTCCTTCAAAGCTTCCTGTCTCTCTTTTCTCCTGCTTTCTTCTTCGTAACTCTGTTAATTGTCGCCATAGCTTCTCGCGCCATCCTTCTTTCCTCTGCTTTTAATATTGGTGATCGTGGGGCCCATATGGAGTCTCGATCTGCTATACCCCAATCGAAATGGCGTATGACCCCTTTCTTTGGAGGTAAAGGTGACAAGTTTTGAAGAGCAGTTGATTCCTTCATTCCTCATTCCACTGTGATTACTCATCCTCTTCTTCTTTACCCGGAGGTGGCTCCTGAAGAGGCAGAGATGATCACCCATGTCTCCGTTCCTCGCTTCTAGATCGAGAGAGGCAATTTTCCTTACTATTTTCTTTAGTTCAAGACCCCTGTGGGTCCTACTACTACTTGGGCTGAATGGGTCGAGGACGTTATTCACACGGCAGACCTCCGCGCTATTCTTAACCGGGCCGGTATCCTTCCCTCCGTCATGCTTTTCAGGACACTACATATGCGTCGCAGCATCTCAAGTTTAGAAGCACTGATTCATTATTGGAGCGTTGACACTCACACATTTATTACCCCTTGGGGTGAGTGGTCCCCAACTCTTGAAGACGTCGCCATCCTCCTCCATCTAGAAATCAGGGGCAGTACTATTTTTTACCCGGATAACTTATCTCCTTCTGACCAAGATGCAGTCTCCAGACTCCGTACCTACCTCACCCGAACTGTTAGCTATAGAAGCCACTTCAGCGATACTTGTGTCCCCCTTTTTGATCGACGGTCCTTTACCAAATCCACTTATATGCCTCGTGGATCAGGTACTTCTTTAAGGATATTCAACCTCGGGGCGATGCTGATGATGGGGACAAGGTCGAGTTTCCTGGTGAAGGCAGTGGAACAGATCTTTATTTGGCGGCTTTTATATCTTTCTTCTTATCTACACTTGCCATTCCTGGGAGCCCTCCTCACAGTGTCGCCCCCCTTGTTTTTCCTCTGGTCGTCGTGCTGGCTCGAGGTGAGCATATTCCCTTGGGCCTCCTCTTATTGGGTACGCTCTATCGCCGACTTAATGTCTTAAGAATTGAGATGGAACGCTCTGTTGGCCGGTATGAGATAGTTACATTCGCTGCCACAGCATTCCTACAGGCAGTGCTTTATAAGCGATTCCCCGATTTTACTCCACGCCCCTTCCTTTTTTCTCGTACTAGAAAAATTCAAACTACCGACTTAGATTCGAACACCGTCACAGTAGAGATTCCGAGCGATTATCCCTTGATACTTCGGTGGAGCGGTCAAAGCTCTGCAAAAGATATCTCCTCTTTTTTCAATAAATTCTGTGACTTTTCACCTCGCCCGTATACTACAGCGCTCACCGGAGTGGATTCCCCAAATTGGTATTTTGACTTTCCTCAGCATCTTCAGCTAGAGACAGCATCTTCTCTGGAGAACGCCCACCTCTGTGTTTTATGTATACTTCTTTGTGGCTCGCTCCCCTACATCACAGAAGAGGGTATGTGGGTTTCCTCCTACCGCCCCGATCGTGTACTTTATCAGTTCGGCTTCGATCAAGGGGCCCCCATTCACCTTTTTCAACTATGTTCATTTGTAGAGAGTTTTAAGCCTTTCATACTCAGCAACTTGGTCACCCTTTTTCGCCTCCCAGTAATCGAACTCCCCTCCAGAGGACGTATTGGCCAGTGCACACCGAACCATTCTCATTACTGGCGGCGAAACTTGGACTCCTTCTCTCGTTTCCCCCTTACTGACGCAATTGTGGCCACGGCCCATCCTCTTCAGAAGTCTATTATAGCCTATCGGCTTCCGAGCAGGAAACGTGACAGAGGCACTCGTAGCCGTTTTGCTGTTGCTTCTTTAGTTCAAGAAACTGATACAGCTCCAGATGTTATCATTGCTGCTCCACTTTAGGCTGTCGAGGGGCAAGTTACTCGCTCCATGGTGCAGGCCACCCAGCATTCCCCGGCTCAAACAGAGCAGGGAGACCCTAGTGATAGAGGAGTGCCATCTGCTGAAGACAGACCTCTTCTACTGAAGCGACTTCGTCGAATAAGTCTACTATACTTCCCCTTTGTTTATTCTATTTGCCTCTATTAGTCAATTATATTCCTCTCTTTTTTTTAGGGAGTGCGTTCTTCAGCTGTGACCAGTGCCTCCGCTACTTCTAGACGCCTCTTCGGGTAGATACGGAGGTGAGAGAGGACGGTGACAACGTTCCGTTGGGCACATTACTAAGTGAGCGCCGCAGGTGCACATTGGTTTCGCCGGCACCTAAGGCTGAGACCGAGTCTTCTTTTGCCCCCTCCTCAAGACAGGCTTCTCTGCGACCCGTATCATCGGTTCGAGAGGCCCCTCCTCTACATGAATCCGGCTTTGACACCTCCGTAGACAAGGCTGTTGCAAACATTGCCCCTGCTCTTGGTTCCGAAGAGGAGGTTAAACATGCGGCTGAGATGTCTCCCCCAGGTCGTATAGAATCTCTTCTGAATTATCAGTTGTCTGACAACGGGGAGTCACATGCTGAAGTCCAAGGGAAGGGCCGAACTGGCGTAGAAGAGTCAACCATTCATGTAAATGCAATCCATTTTTCTTCCCTGCAGCCGTTCGTTGGGCCAGAAAGACCTGAAGGGTCTACAACTGAATTTCTAGGACGAAAGGTAAGCTGCTCGGACGTCGTAATGTTAGAGGCTATTCATGCTCATCATCTAGGGACCTTTACTAATTTTCGTATCCGTGGCCCTGTATTGCCTGGTCTCACTCTTTATGGCTTGAGTTCTCTAACTCGACAGCTGTCGGACTATGCCATTCACGAGTTAGACCTAGCCAAATTGGATATCGCTTTGGCATGGGTCGACGACCTGGAGGAAGTAAAGTTGGATCTTACCTGGTTGCGGTCGAGATTGGACGCTGCTCGAGTTTTGCTGTTACAAAAGGGTTCACTAGCTCGTGTGAGCGAATATGAGAATTCTCTATCCCTGTCTGCCCAGCGCATTACAGGCCTAGAAGCCTGATTGAAGGAGGCCAGGACCGAGCACGCCCAATTGCTCAAGAAGCTAGAGGCAGATACTATGGAGGTGGTCCAGCAGGAGTCTCATTTTCCGTTAGACATAGACATAGGGGATAATTTAATGAAGAATTTGTTATAGCAATTTTATGCATAGTAATATTTTTATGAATTGGGCAAGCTTGTGTTTTCTTTTTACTGTGATAGTCGTCGCGTCGTCTGACAGTGGTAGCTTTGCCCCCAGGGTTGCTAATGCGTCCGGCAGCCGATTGGCTGACCTTGGTATGTGATCAATCTTTATCTCTTCGAACTTCTCGAGCTGCTCCTGCATCATCGCCCTATTTGTTGCTAATGTGGCCTCCTTCAATCCGAACTCTCCTGTTGGTTGCTCTTGGTGTCGTATGTAGTCCGTTTCGAGTACTGACCGTTCACAAATTCACCTCCCCAACGGAGTCGCCAAAGAATGTAGGGTACTTTGGAATAGACAAATAATAAACAATAATGGAGAGGTAAAATATGTGAAGTAGTCAGAAACACGGAACAGAGAGAGACGAGGTTGGGTGAAGGAGAAGGCTAATTGAGTATGGAGTATTAGCACTATGAACAATGTATCTGATTATCAAAATTTGATTGATCCGAAAGTCTGGTTATCCCTCATATTTATAGCACTTAGAGGAACCATGTTGGAGTTCGGATAGGACTCTTTCAAGATATCGAATTAGATCATGAGAGGCGATAACGGATAATCAAGAGATTCTATCCGATAATCAGCCAAGTAGTGTTCTACTCCAACTCAACTAGGTCGGCCAAGAGAAGCCCCACGGGCACCCGACCAGCTCGGGTTAAGTACCCGACTCACTCGGGTCGAGTGACTCGGGGGTCACTCAAGTGACTCGAGTGGGAGGATTCGTATGACTCGACAAATCATTTTCTTAGCCACCAAGCCACATGTCTCCCAATGTCTCATACAGGATTGTACTGCCATTGTCTTCATTGTCTCTAGGACAACCTTTCGATTCTCAGAGGAATCTATAATCATATAGTATGTGCTATATCTTGGTTGTCCAGGCTGTGCTGGGCCACATAGTCGGTGCTATGACGTTATGATTAGGTAATTAGAGCTAAATTACAATTTGTGCTGTCTTCACGACCCATGTCGTGGCAATAATACAGACTGTGTTGTGTCATACAGTCTGTGCTGTCTTCATGATCTGTGCCATAGTAATAATACAGTCTGTGCTGTCTCCATGGTCTGTGCCATAGCAAGTAGTCAAGGCTACTACGCTTCATAGTCTGTGCTATGGAATGTCTTCATTCGTAGTCAGGGCTACGCTTCATAGTCTGTGTTATGGAATGTCTTCTACCTCTGTACAATGAGCAGCAATATTAGATGGCCGAGTTATCGGGGGTCCCAGTAGCTCGGATCCCCAGTAATTCGAGTAGGCCAAGTCTGTGTCTTCTTGAAACTTGAGTAACTTGGAGTTGTATGTCTGATTTACTGATGGAGTAAAATTGTGTTACTCGAGCAACTCGGGTTACTCGAGTAACTCGAGTGAGTGAGTCTTTTGGGCCTCTCAACAAGCTTTATTGTTTGGTTCAGGTCAAGGAATCTATGATTCAAATACTTAACATTCTTCATGGTTCATATTCAAGTCACCAGTGGAATGAGTAGTTTGTATAATCACCCGAGTATCTGGTTAAGAGTAGTCGACACCAGTTAAATGGAAGAATATCCGAGCTTATGGAGAGGCGAGTAGCTCGAGTCATGAGTGACTCAAGTTATGAGTAAAAGTATTACACCCGAGTAGGTCTACCCGAGTAGCGAGTTTTTTGCCTCTCGAGCGCATGATTTCTGATTGACTTGGATTAGTCCGAGCTACTTTGGATCTCGAGTGACTCGAGCGACTCGAGCATCGAATCACCTGTTGTAATATCAATTAACCAGTTTATCTATTTAGGCCATAAGTCATTTATAGGTCATTCACTTGAACCTTGACATTCACTTGAGCTTTGCTATTTATGTGGACAATTCACTCATTTACTGTGAGTCATATATAGAATTAAGAACCAAATTCCTGAACCAACTGTTCTTGGCTTTTCGCTCAGAGGTTGGAGTATGAAAAGAAGGGGTGTTTGGGAATTTCCAAAAACGACGTCGTTTTTTATGATTGGGGATCACAATTAAAAATAAAGCGACGTCGTGCTAAGTCGCATCCCCTTCCTCCCGTCCCCACTTCAATCATCAGAGCACATCGAAAGAAACGAATATTCGAATTTAGGGCTCAAATTATTCACAGATCAACCGTTTGGTTTCTCCAGAAACTCTCTCTCTTTCGTGTTTGGTTCTCATTTCTTGTTTAGGTAAGTTGCATTTCGACTTAAATTTCTCTGTATTGCTGCAGTTCTATATGTGTGTGTGTGCGCGCGCGTGCGTGTTTGTAGTTGTTAATGCATGTATATTATTTTCTTTTGCAGAAACCCTGATCGCTACAAATCGTATTATGTAATTACAGTACGATTGTTTTTAAAATTTTGGATGTAACGGTGTTGTTGCATGAGGTTTTGTTTTATGTACATGGATTTAGGTCTACGCGAAGTTAGAGCTGTTTTATTTGTTTATTTTTTGTTGTTGGGCAATGATAAAGTGTTGTAGTTGTAACTTCACGAAATCTTTATGAAAGACTTTGTATATTGGTGAATTGAGGAGTTTAGGACATTTAGGCGGTTGTTAGTTTGGGACAATCGACCAATTTGGGGAACTTTCTGAAGAGTTTTTTTTTTTTTTTAGAATTTTTTTGGCCATTTTAGTATGTATTAATGATGTTGATGATACTTTGGAGGAATCTTTCTGGTATTTGGTTTAGGATTTAGTAGCATTCGGTCAGATAGTTTGCAAAGGAAAAGTTTATGAATTTGGGTTGTTCGGCTTTGGCTCGCCAAGGAAGGAGATGGTAGGAACATTGTTATGCTGGCAATCCAATTTTGGAGTAGGGTTCAATTTAAAAGTTGAAAATTGAGTTATTTGTGCAAACTCCCATTTAGATGGGAACTAAATGGGAGTTTGCACATGGTAGCGATTCAATAATTTTACGCTCTTCCATATCTCTCTCTCACGTCAAGTATTTAAATGTCTGTTCAAAGATCATTATTTTTAGTTTGCTAATTTAAGCGAGTATGTACCGAATGTTTCATGCATGTCTTATAATTGATAATTTTGCAACTTTAACCATTTATTTATTTTTAACTTCGATTCTTATTGTATAAAATCATATGAAGAACATAGATTCTTATTATATAATGTTCAAATAAAGAACATGGTCTAAACAAGGACGACCACTTGGTTCTAACTAAGGCAAGCCAAATGTATAAGCAATAAAATCTTGGAGGTAAACCCATATAATTTTAAAATATTCTGGACTAATACTACTATAGTAATAGTCTTTTCTGAACTTACGGCTGGCGGCTGCCACTGGCCATCCATTGGTACCTCCTTGGGTCTAGACTCTAAAATGTATACAATGAACATATGAATTAGGGTTTGCCCTACTGAATGGACGATGCTCCAACTAAAGCAGCAATTGATTTGTAATGCAGGAATATTCTTAATTAGGGATGAGAAGGAGAGCAGTTGTTAATAAAATTTGAAATATAAATGGAATAGTTCTTAGAAAATATTTACTGTTGCTGAATATAGTACTTTTTTCTTATGTTTCATTTTATTTTGTTTGTCTACAAGTTTTATGGCCATATCTACGTGTCTGTTATCAAAGACAGATCAGAAATTTGGATTTCCATCCCATAAAGTCAATGTTAGATCCACCATGAGTAACCTGCCTGTCCATTAGGGCATAATTGATTCCCCTTTACCCTTGTACTAATTTAGTTAGTTATTTATATGACTTATGTTT
The DNA here is from genome assembly GCA_034768845.1 of Heliamphora exappendiculata. Taxonomy (NCBI): domain Eukaryota; kingdom Viridiplantae; phylum Streptophyta; class Magnoliopsida; order Ericales; family Sarraceniaceae; genus Heliamphora; species Heliamphora exappendiculata. Next base: position 1,650 of record JAOTRH010455032.1, on the reverse strand, counting down.
GTGAACTAAAACCCATACTGCCTTTTTTAAAAAAAAATTTATATAACTTGTGTTTTTGAACTAAAACCCCATCTGCCTTTTCTTTCCTTTTTTTTGTGCGTTTGTTTGGCGACAAACTTAGTTGAACGGCGGCAACACAGAATGGCACACTAAACACTACATTTGTCACGGCAAGGGGAATAGCCAAAACCTGGAACATTTTTATTGTGTAATTTTGTAATTTTGGTCACAGTGTCTTTGTTGATTTTGTTTGAATTGTAATTTAAATCCCTAATCGTCACATAGAATTCTAGATGCTCCAAGCAGGTTCTATAGTTATGCTAGTTCTGCTAGCTAGGACTATATCTCCTTGTATCTGTATTTCTCGTATTCAAATGTTGCCTGTTGCTTTGGTTAGCTTAATATATCTATGAGGGAGTAGCTGTTGCTGTAAGAAAACTCTTAGATGTTATGCCTTCTGCCTTGCAAGCAAGGGAGGAGATACAAAGATTGCCCTTGAACTTATATTTTATGTTCTTGATAACAGTGGAAGGAAAAAATGAAAATAAAAGAGGAATATAGGGCTTGATGAAGATTTCTTGATGGATACCAACATTTGAAATGAATACTTAGAAGGAGGAAAGAGAGAAAGACAAGAGGACATAGTTGTTAGCTAAGTAGCACAAACACGAGACATAGATGGACATAAGAATAGATAAATAAAATTTGTCACGGGCTTATCTAACACGTATCCAAGTGTCCAATGCTTGTTTGTGTTCAACCCATTTTGAACATTGCTACAACAACTAAATAAAGTGTCTATGCTTTATAAATTATTTGCTTTTTGTCTTTTTTTTTCCTTCTCTTTTTTTGTGGGGATACTAAACAAGTGAATAGCAAGTGCACTAAGTGAAAAGCTATATTCTGCCCTCCAATTGATGGTTCTAGAACTTCTATATCGATGTGTTTAACATAGTTGCTGATCATACATGGATAATATCAATATATCAGGTTGAGTGAGAGGTGATCTAAATATAAAAGTTTGATCGATTTAGGTTGTAAAGACTTCCTAGTTTTCCCGGTTAGTGATGAATAGGTAATGGATTCAATGTGGAAGTTTGGAAGTAGAAAGGAACTAGTTCTGTTAAACTCTTATATGGAGACTTTGTTGTCTAGATCTTAGTTGCCGGAGCAGGGGCGAGAGTAGGATTATGGTGGATGAAGCGAGGATACAATACTTATTTATATTAGTGTCAAACACAATTATTTTCATGTAAATATAAAGTACAAGAATACATTTGAGCTAATTTTGTCCGATAATTTTATAAATACTATAGATTATCTCTTACTTAGTTGCGTTTCTTTTATTTCTTTGGAATTTATATATTTGAGAGGTTTCATCCTGTTAGCTTTATTATAATAATTATTATTATGATTATCTGGTGTGGTTGGGCACATCATATCTTATTATGTGGTTTCGTTGTTCTATAAATAAACAGTTGCGTACCCTATTGGGGTTAGCGCGTTTTCATTAAGCTTAATACTATGTAATTAACATGGTATCAGAGCCATCACCGTAAACAGCTCCTCCTTGAACCCTAACCCTAGCCGCTGACCACCCAAACCTCATCCTCCAACGCCGCCACCCACCAACACCATCATCTTCAGCAC
>JAOTRH010455021.1:0-29712 GCA_034768845.1 Heliamphora exappendiculata | reverse complement strand
ATCGCGGGGCTGATTACATGGCTAATTACAGATTTACAGCAATCATATCTACACTAAAAAGGAAACTAAAATATTCAACCAAAACTACAGTTGATCTGATTGACATTCTTGAGTTATGTGGTTAAAAAAGTGATACAAATATCTTGTAAATAGAATGACATTTGTATGAGAAAATTCTTGAGTGTCTTGCTGCTCTGTTTTTCCTCTTCCTCCTCTGTTCTAGAGCTGAACAAAGTAGTTTAGTGCAGTTTTTGGCACTTTATTCTTGTATTAGATCATGTATTTGCTGCCTAAAACAACTAACGGATGCCACAATAGAAACTCGAGATGTCTCAAAGGTCAGAGTATATTAGACTGTAAGACAACTTGATGTCAAGGTGTTGTGCAGTAGAGGGATAGTTACTAAGGTATGGAAAGTCAAGCATGCTGAGCTCTCTATATGAGATGCAGAAAGCTTACCATCACCATGGATTTGATTGTCTCATCAGTAGTTTTTAGTTTTTGTAAAACACCAGTTGGGGCATGGCCAAATCCACGGGAGACAACGAGGGATAAGGACGAAGCCCATCTGTCCTGAAAGAAAATATTAAAAAAACAAAATTATAATGGAAACACTTAGGAGAGGTCACAAAAAGAAAAAAATTGTGCGTATCAATTATTTGGTTGGCAAAATGAATGCAACAAGAAAATAACACAAAGTGCTTTCATGCTTGCTTGGTATATATCTACAGGCCAGGGGTCGCCTCTTTAGAATTAAACTCAAGCACAACTATCTTTCATCAAGCTTTGTTCTGGTTTGAATCAACAATCTACTTGTTCACAAGAAATAACATTATAGTGGATACTTAACCAAAAAAATATTATATAGGAAATTGAACTCTTTAAAGATTTCCTTCTTAATGGGTTTTGGTTACCTTCAGCACCATATTTTACACTTCATATTCATCCTAATAATTCATGCAGATGTGGAAGTAAATTCTTCTGTGCCATACGGCATTTCAACTATGTAGCAAATGGACTATACAATGGGGAAGCATAGGTAAATCTTACCTTTTATTTTTCAGTTTCAACTTGTATGTGAGAGCACTTCATGTTAGAAAATGCAGTGCAAAAGACCAGTACAGTTTCTTGTATAGTTCATAATTTAAAGGAACTTATAACCATGGCTTATTAACCAAAATTATACGCAATCAAGCAAGACAGTAAACAGGCCTAGAAGTGAACTTGCATAGTCCCAAAATTCCAACCACTATCCATAACTATTTACTGGAATTTTTCTTCTATGGAACAGTAATTCGACATTAAAATTGGCATATCTTCCTACAACAGTTGATGAATCTCACCGGATCCACCATGATAGAGATCAGAGCATCTGGGGCGACTGGAACAACTGCACCATCAATGGAACACTCGACTCTCCTTCCAGGCGGAGGTGGACTCTGAAACATTTGTAGAAATTCCTCAAGTGAACCCAGTGCAGGAGTACCTACAACCCAAGTCTGTTCTTCGAAGGCCATTGTCATGATTTCCTTGTAAGCTGCCTTGGAGATATTATTTGCTTCTTGCAATTGCACGAAGAAATTCCCACTATTCACCTCATCTGGCTGTTCACTTTCATCATCAGGAGGCATATCAAAGTTCAGTAAGGAATTCGAACCATTCTTCGTGTTATCAGAGACAACAACAGGGATAAATCCTTGCTCCAGCTCTTCATTTTCATTAGCATCAGCAATATTAAGGTCCGAGAAATTTCCAATAGAAGTAGATGGTTCAAGAATCTGCCACAGTAGTACAAATTTATAAATCAGACGATTGCCATATGAGTCATTCAAGACTATACTAAGGTCATAGTCTACAAAATCATTAACTGCAGTCACATAGTTTATAAACTTCTATTATGCAATTTGGTGATGATTGCTTTCTTCGTTGTTGCCTATAAATGGAATACGGACTAACCTTTGTGTCAAGTCTCAGACATTCTGCCACAAGTTCCTTGTTTTCTTCCGTAAACCTCTCTTTGTCCATAGTTGATGCTTTTGCTCTGTGTTGAAATTCATAAACAGTATTGAAAGCAGCTAAGTTATAACAATAAGTATGTTGCAATATTGGATAGCTGTCATAAAACAATGAACACGAGGATGAAAGAAATCCTGGAGTGGCTATGCACAAAGTTTATGAGTTCATAAAACAATGTGGTGCCCCATTCCTTTGCACAAAGTTTGTGAGTCCATACTTGATTAAAATGATCAAGCATGTGGAATGATCAAATTATCACAACTTCCTCGTAAGGATGGAAGCATCTCAAATCCCCTGATACCAAACCTCCAACTGAGTAATAATTTGGCAAAGATGCTCCTTCAAGGCCCCAACTCAAGCCCATAACTAAATTGAACTTGACCCTTTCCCATTCTGAAGGTGCATCAAATTGAAAAATAGTTGGGCTGACAAGGTGGTTAAAATCTGATATTGAGTAAACACAACATAATACCGGAATGGCATTGAAGTTAGTACCATCAACTATTCATATCAAGCATCAATATTTACATTTTAAATTTGCAAATGTACTATTCGAGATAAGAATGAATTTCTTCCAATTTCAATGACGTTAAGATGAGATGGCACAAAATCATGAGCCATTATTAGTTGGTTGAAGTTACATGGCAATCTCTGGAAGCCAAAAGGTAGATTGATATTTTTAAGTTAATTTACTTGAGATTCTGATGCTGCATAGATTACAGAGACATTTTCACAGCTTAAAAGTGAATGCACATGTCTAAAACCACTGAGATTGCACAAAAATTAAGATTCCAAGCAGTCAGTTGATTAATTTAACCACAAGCTGGAATATTTGGTGAAAGTAATAGCCAGGTCAACTATATCAGAAGTTGACCAATTATAGAAAGTAACAGAATTCAATTAACAAAGTGACATAATTTCGGATTAACTAGTTTAAAATGAAGCTGCCAATGTCCAAAGCCTAACTCCACACCCAGTTATTATATACATTCTATATTCTAGGGTAAAATCCTGACATGAAGTCACTCTTTACTATTTAGTAGCTACGAGACAAATAATTTTTAGGAAAATGGTAGTGAATAATGTGCAAGAATGTTTTTGTAATTGTAATAGCTAGTTCTTATAAAGAGAAAGGTAGTGTGCACACCCTTTAAAGGGGTACATATGATATGCATCTTGTAACTAAGCCACCAAAATTCATACTAAAACTGCAGTGGTTCATAACAAAAAACCACAACAGTTCCTAACAAAATCCATCACAAAAATTCAAAATCATTCCAACAAAAATACCAAAAACCCATATCCATCAAAACTTTTATGTTTACAAAAATAAGAAATTTCCATGGAAAAAAATTTAGTGTGCACCCCATTTTTGGGGTATATGATATGCACTTACGAGATTTTGTGGTTGAAATTACGAATGTTTGTGGTTAAAGTTAAGAAATATTTTAAATGCCAACTCAAAAGTTGTGGCTTACGAATTATGTCGTTTTTAGATATGAATTATGTGATTTTTAGTTATGAAATCTTATGGTTAAATTTATGAACATGTGTGGTTTTTTATTTATGAATCTGTGTAGTAAAATTTATGAAGTGGATACCATACACCTCAAAAATGTGTTGGAACATTTTCAATAATAATAGAGATGTGTGATTATTGAGTTTAATTCAATAAACATGAGCATTGGGTTTAAACTAAGAGATACGATTATTGGATTTAAACAAGGAAGTATGACCGTTGAATTTAACAAAAATGTGTCACAATTGGTACTTATGGTCACGAACCATGCCTATCTAAAGATTAGGGGTTGGCATATTGAAATATATAGAATTTCTATGTTCTCTCTGTCCACTCTTTTATTTGATACTTGAAGGATTAAAAAATCCGAAGGTATTTGGGTATGTCTTTGTCATGTACATAACGTCGTCTGATAATAGTCAATTAGGACTAAACTTCATTGTATCTTGAAAACGGATTTGCATGTAACACAATGTACACCATCTGGTGGAAGTGGATATCGTCTTTAAGGAAAGTGTTTTCCTAATGTGCCTTGAAACAATTCTTATATCTATCCTCGTCTTCTTCCATCATAAATCCAAAATTTGCACTAGCAAAATGGGAGGTATACTAAAGTCGACTCAAGATTTATAACTGAAGGGGGGTGAATCCAGAATCGACCCGGCCCACCCAAGGCCTATTTTTAACGTAAGATTAAGGCCCAATAATATGGCCCACAACAAACAAGATAGGGGCAACGTCCCGCACGACTAAGCAATAAGCCCTTGCTTGAGTCCTGCATTCGGTGCGACTGGAGAATTTGAGCAAGAAGAAGTGCCTAAGAGGAGCTCGGCCACCTAGGTCGCATTTATTGCGATGGGACCGGTTTCATACTTCATTAAATGCAATCTGACCGGAATCTTACAGGCATCAAGTGGCATTTTGGCCGAAGAGGCCGCATTAAATGCGACTTGACCGTAGCTGTACAACGATTGAGTGGTATTTAGGCCAAAAGGACCACATTAAATGCGATTTAACTGAGTTCATACAAGCTCAATCTGGGCCGTCTAACACCGTTGCTTGCAGGGCGGGCCTGGCAATAGCCATTTTGAAGGGTAGTCTATGAGAAGACCTGACCATCACGAGGTCTTAGAAAAAGGTACATTCATCTTCTCTATAAAAAAGGGTGGCTTCCAAAGCCAAAAGTATGCATTCTCTTCGTCAAAACAATTCTAACTTTACCATTTGAGTGGCTTCCGGTGAACTGCTGTTGGTCAGCTCACATTTGCTACTTTTCGCAGGTCTTATTGCCCATTGATGGGTTCGTTTGAACTGGATCTTACCTTTCAATAAATTCAATATACGGTTTATCCCCTGTACAATAACTAAAACCACATTCATACATGGATCTTGACCAGAAAGAAAAAAAAAATTAAATAAAGCATCGCCCATTAAAAACCATCAGAAATACTGATCTCACTTTGGGAAAAAAAAAAGTATCAATCGCACCCCACTTTCAAAGAAAATCATATATGAATATTCTAACTATGTTTTAAACTCTGACACAAGAATCAGGTTATGGAATACAATTAAGTTTTTTTTAAGTCATCAATTGTTCCAAAAGCTTAAATTTTTAGGAAATTAGCTCAATAATGTATATCAAGCTATTCAACACTCCTCCTCACGTGCGACCATGTCTCGCACATGGACAAACAAACAAACTAAACAGGTGCACCAATACACAGAATACACAATAACAAATATAACAGGAAAACACATCACGATACTTGAACCCAAGACCTCATGGAACTAGTGCTCGGATACCATGGTAAATTATCAATTGTCCAAAAAACTTAAGCTTTTAAGAAATAGGCTCAACAATATATATCAAACCATTCAACAATTTTTCGCTCAACAATATATATCAAACTATTCAACAGTTTTCTTGAAAAGACAATCTTTCAAAGAAAACTCAACAATCATCAAATAACGCGAAAACATTAACCTATTCACGTATAAACACACACTGGTGTTCTTGAATCCTAAGTATCCAAACACCAAATACCAAAATCGAATCAAAATACAGGATTACTTTTCTTGATATAGAACATTCAGTTTTCACTTGAATTTCAATTTTAAAACTCAAGACACGTAGAATGTAGAAATTCTTGGCAACGACGCTGAAGACAAGCTTTGAAAAAGAACTGCTAAGATTGAATATATAGAGTTCAATGATTATGTATAAAAGAGTAGATAATTTATGGATGTATAGTTGGATTGACGACGGAAATGCAAGAACTGCGAAAAAGGGTCGAATGATTTAATGATGTAATTAAAGATACCTCTTGGTGACTGATTTCAAATCGAAGAAGCTTGCCTTTTCACTGATCTTGAATGACGGAGAAGGGAGAAGGGAGAAGGATGGAGAGAGGAAATGCGCGAGCTTTGCTTCCGTTTTTTGTTTTTCTTTTTCCCGCTGCGAGCCTTTCAGTTTCCAGCTAACAAAACGGTATTTGTTTACTAGGTCCGTTCAGAATAATTGATTTTTTATTTTATTTTATTTTTTAAAAAAAATAATTTTTATTACTTAATTAAATTATTATAGTGTTTGGCTACTCTTAAAATGAGCCAAAGAAATAAATATTTTTAATCAATATATAAATTTTCAAAAAAAGATCAAATAAGCTAATAAATCTTATATTTTGTCTTTAGTGATTTTTTAATCTTTTAATTATTTTTTTATTAACTTTATCAAGACCATTCAAAAAAATAGACAAAAAAAAGAACAAAAATATACAAAAACTTTAAAAATTAGCATATATTTGGCCTTGATTTGTGTCCACGTGATACCATGCGCGTTTAATTTATTGATTATAGTTTATTTAGTTTTTAAAAATTTTTAAAAAATAAAAATAAAAAATAATATTTTAAATTCTTATAAAAATAGTTATGTATAAAGTTTAAAGTTATAAAAGAAGTGAGTGGTTATGTAAAATTTAGAAAGTTCTCAAGTTATTTTAGATTTACATATTTATTTTTTGTTAATTAAAAAAAAAATTATGACTATTCCTAGCTATAAATAAAAGCAAAAATAATGTCACGTGACTCTATCGAAACATTGAAATGCTCGTAGTATTTTTTTATTATAATGATATAAATTTGTTATTTTGAATATGCATGTTAAAAAAGTTGAGCCTTTTAATTTTTAAAACATTTTATAAAAATGTGTTTCTTTTAAATAAATTTTGAGATTGTGGCTTAGTATAGGATAATAATTTATTTATTTATATTATTTTTTTAGATTTTTTTATATTTTGGGTCAAATTATTGTACTTTTAAACTTCACTAAGCCAAACTAAAAAAGTAAATTTTACTAAAATATAAAAAAATCAAAAAACACAAAAACAAAACAATGAATTTTTGATGTTATTTATTTTTATTTTTAATGAACTTTTTCATACCTTGATAAAAAATACGTTTATAGTTTCACATTTGAAAAAATAAAAAATATTAACCAAAGCCTAAAAGAGAGAACGGGAATAAAAAAGATAGAATCAAGAAGAAAAATCACACAAATTAGCCCAAATAAGTCTAACTTGAATTTTTAATGTACGAATAAACCTTTTATTAATTCTTTTGTTAAACTATCAAGTTTAACCTCATTTTTTATAACTTATCACGATTTTTTTTTTTTGCTTTTTAGAAAATTAGTATATTTTTGTTCATTTTGACAAAAGCTATCAATGTAAGAATCTTACTAGAATTACATTCAATAAATTTTAATATATAAATATATTTTTTATAAAATTTATATTTTTAAAATGTATTCATTGAGATATACTAAACAAGACCACATTTAATATGTAATTTTGTAAAAACTACAATTGAGGAATTTAATTAATTTTTTTATATTTTTGGAACATATTGTTTTTTCAATTTTGGAAAACAATTTAATCAATTAATTATTTTATTTTTAAAGCCGATTTTTTCATTTCAATATTGTGAAATTTATTAATTGTAAACACCTTGAGAAATTTATTAAAAGTAAGAATAATTCGCATAAGTTGACCCGAGCATAGATTATAAAAAAATAAAGTACGAATAATACGATAATTACCTAGCAACGAACATCATTATTGCTCAGTGGTTAAACGTAATTTTATCAATTTTAAATAGTGACTAATTTTCTTAATTATTTAAGTATGAATGTATTAAAAAATAAATTTTATGAGACTTGCTCTTAAATTCAACTATAAGCAACGACAAAAATAAATATATATCAAATTTAAAATGTATTAAACTTACTAAATAATGAATGATTGAAATTAAAATCTTAAAATAAAAATGTTAGCCTATTTACCTTTTTGGCTTAAAGCCCAAAAAGTTAAAAAAAATTGTTTTTCAGCAACCAACTTTAACTTATTTACTTTTAGGCTTTTAAGTTTTTTTCATAACAATTTCTAATTTTATTATTTTATGTATAAAATTACACAAATTTCAATCAAACAATTATACTCCAACTCATTTAGGTTGAAAGGTAACTATAAAATTTTACATTGAGCTTATTTAGTTTTTTGGGTAGATGAAAAATTAATATTTTTCCAACTAAATAAATTTTTTATCTTTTTAATTTAAAGTAGCTTAAAAGAAAAAAGTTAGCATAAAGTAGGTTGCAAAACGAACTCTTATTTAAACTCACTAGAAAAAATGAGCGGCTTGTTTATATTAACCTTAACCTTGTGCCTTATTTATACTATTATAATAAAGAAATACACTTTATACTATTGTGATAAAGAAACACACAAGTTGGTGAAGCATTTGTGATATTTTGTTTTATTTATACAAAAATTCTAACAATAATTTGATATTTTCATCTTTTATATATATTTTTTAAAATTATTAAAAAAATAAATTATAAATTCTTAATTCTTCTCAATTCATGGCCGACGCGCAACGCGTTGGCACAACTACTGTGTATTTTAAAAGAAAACACCTAAAAAAATGTTTTTAGTGTAAGACCATTTTATGTCCAACTTATATAGTTTCTTGATTTTGTGCAATGAATTATAATATTTAGACCTGGTATTAGATATTAATTTATTTGCTTATTTTATATTATTTTTATATTTTTTAAAATAATTTACTATTTGATAAAAGCAATGTTTTTTTATTTATCTAATTAAAATTAAATAAAAATGTTAAAACTTTTGCTGTTTAATTTTATCTTTACTCAATTTTTTCACCAATTTGTCACCACAAATTACCTTTCAAGTGTCGATTTGAAACAATTCAAAGAAATTAAAAATAGACAAACGATATGTTAATAAAAAACAACAACAAATAAAGGCAAATAAAAATTTTAGGAGTAATTAGCGAGAGGTTCTTATTTTTTAAACTTATTTAGAGTTAAATTCTATGTTAAAAATTATATTTTAATAAATCTCATTTTAATATAAAACTTTTAAAATACCCTTAATTATAATATAGAGAGAGAGAGAGAGCGCTAAATGAGAGGACGAAAGCTCGTTTAGGCAATTAGTTTGTATTTTTTAAATATAAAATTATATAATTTTTAGTATATATATTTTGATTTAATAATGTTTTTATTTTTAGAACTTTCTCCTATGAATCTATAAAATAAGTTTTATATTAAAAAAAATAAAAATGAGAAACTCTCATTTTCACAATAAATGATAATTTTTTCATTTGCACAAAAGTGGAGTGAGGAATTTTATATTTTCTAACTAGAAAATTCATATTTTGTTCTTTTTCAAAAATTATATTTTTTTCAAAAATATAAATTTGAAAAGTTATATTCTTTATCAAAAATTCATATTTTTTTATTTTTAATTTGAAATTTCTTTATCACCCAACACTCAACTATTAAAAACAATATTTTAAGATATTTTAGCTAGCCAAAAATAACTAGTTATATTTGTCGAGTCAAGAGAACAATTGCCAAAGAACTCACCCCAAATTTGTTGGGTCAGGAGAACAATTGCCAAATAACTCACCCCAAGCCCATGCCATTTATCTAAGACCTAAGTCCTTCTACTCCTAGTGTTGAGCCTAAGCTCTCCCTTCCAAACAAAATAAAAAAATGGTTCAGCCTAAAATTTTGTAAGAGTCCAATAGGCTTGGGTTGAGGTGGTCCGAGCCGATTGTACACCCTTACGTAAAAAATATTGAAATATTTTATTGATCTATCATACATAAAAAAATTTCTAATAGAAATACGCAGACGTGCCAATCTCAAGATTAATATATAATATAAAAACTTTTATTAGGTCTCAAGATTGTCTTATGCCTGAAATCAAGAAACTCTACAAACAGATCAATGTGTAAAACCAGCAAATATACGAAATCGTCTAAATGCTTAGGAAAGGTTATATTGTTTTTCTCTTATAACACTCGTTGTAGAAACATGAGCTAGGATTATCTCAATTCTTGAAATGAGACACATGGATTATTTAAGTTTCCAATGTCCTTACAATCAATATTAAATGGGGTCCCTCAATCTAAGATTTTTGTTTTATTATGCATGTAAGCAAAGTGTAGATGAGGTGATGCCTAAATGCAATGCCATAATTTTACATTAATTTGGTACATTAAAAAGCATACTCGTTCGAAATAAAATTTAATAATATAGCAAAATATTTCAAAATATTATTTTTAATAGTTGAATGCTGGATGATAATAAATAATTTTAAATTAAAAAGAAGAATAATATGATTTTTTGAAAAAGAATATAATTTTGCATTTAAGTTTCAAAATCTATTGGAACATTTTACGTTCAAGATGTAATTTTTTATATTCAAATTTTGTTCACTTTCATCCTCGTCGAATCCTGCTTTTGTTATGAGAGTGACTAGTTATATTACATTTTAGATGTTTTATTTATTTATTTATTATTATTGAAAGGTTTTTGGGCCGAGGTACACAACGAATGAGCCTATGACCCATACCCGACACGCCTCATCATGACCCGATAGAGAATTACCCAGTAAAAGTCAGCTTAAGGCTATGGCTGAGGTACAGAGACAAGCCTGAAGAAATTTGGCCACTCATTGGATCCAAAGTCAAGTAGCTGAGCACAAAACACGACGTTCGAATTTTAACAACATTAAATATGATTTGATCACGAAAGTACAACTTTTAATGTGATTAAACCGAGTGTCTTCCCCCATCGAGTGTGCTCCACTTTGGGGGAGCGCTGTAAGACGCGTGTCTCGGCCCAAATGACGGGCCGAGGTGACAGTCTTGATGGTGATGTAATCGTTCTTTGTTCGAACAGTCAGTCATTGCGCTGACGTGCCGTGCAGAGCCGTTCTGTAGGACTAGGTGTCAGAGAGTAATCATGAAGCTAGGGGAATTTAACTCCTTATAAAAGAGTAGTTTAGGAAACAAGGGGTGATCTTTCTTCTTGAGGGTATTTTCTCTATAGTTTGATAAGAAAAACTTATGCTCCTCCCTCTTTATTTTTTTTTAATAACTCTTTCTGACTTGATTATCGGAGCGGCTTTCGGAGGCTCGCCACCGAATAGTTCATATTTGTTGGTTCTTGTAGGTTATTGTCAAGAGAATATGAGTGGTCGAATCGGGTTCAATCCATAAAATAAATACAATTTACGGATTATTTCCATACAATTACCTATTAACTTTAAGACTAGAAAAAGTTAAGAAAATAAAATTGACCACATTGATATTCGTGTTTTAATATTTTTACTCTGAGAAATTTGTGGCAATTAAAAAAGTTGTGTCAACTTTTTAACAAACTTTTATATTATAATTGATATGCGTTTAAAATTGTTAATAACAAGAGTATTCCATCCCGATTAAAAATAATAATTCATCCTTGACTGCAATTACACAAATTTATGTATTTCAAAGTTTCTTATAAAAAATAGTATGGATTTTTCGTGCATGAATTAAGAAGTTTAATTTAGTTTGTAACTTATTAGAAATAATTTATTAATTATTAACTAGTATAAAAAATATTTTTTTATAAAACATCTAAAATTTATACTTATTAATGACCCCATTAATCGAAATTTCTCGAGTCGTCATTAGTTCAATTAAATGAAAAATAAAGAGTAAAACAAAAGTTACAGAGTTATGTTTTATTATCAAATTTATAAGGAGGTAAATAATTCAGAGTATAGTACTAATTATGCTAAAAAATAGTAATATTGTTAATCCGATTAATTCAACATTATAAATTAGCAATTATTCGAATTGTCAAGTCTAATCCTGCAAAACAAACACAGCATTACTAGTAAGAGGAAACAAAATCCAAGTTTTGATGCCCACATGTTTTAATCCATTCCAAGGTAACAAACAATTTAAACTCCTTTTAATGTACCAGATTATGGTACTGTATTTAGGCATTACCTTATTTACACTTTGGTTACATGTACAATAAATCAAAAATCTTGGATGGAGAACCCCCCCTCCCCTCCCCTCTTTTAATATTGGTTGTAAGGATTGGAAAACTAAGCATTCTTTTGGATTGAAAGAAAGAATAGTGAAAAAAAATGTTAGTTACAAAAAACAGTACAAATAAGTGAAGGAAAGGGTGAAAGTTATCATTTCTCTTATTTGGTTATCCAATAAAAAAAATGAGTGTTATTTTTTTTATCTTGTTTGCTTGATAATAATTAATAAAGGGAAGGGAGGTGTTTGATATTTATTTATTTTTATAACATTTTCATATTAGCTTAAATTATTACTTTTAATATAAATATAAGAGGTTATAATAATAATTATTATTATAAAAATCATGGTAGCTATTCATTTATTTTCCCTCAATTTTCTCATAATTTCGGACGGATAAGAAACATGTAATTTTTTCTTTCATTTTCCTTTTATCTACTTTCCTTATCTCTCTAAAAAAATAAATCAAATAATATTAAGACTAACTTTATTTTTCAAATTATTCATTTTTCGTTCAAATCCTTCAATCTAAGCAATCTAAGCGAAGGCTAAATAATACATATGCCTAATTTCAAGAATAAACATAATTTTAACTGACGTTTCTACTGTTAGAAGAAAAAAACAATATAATATTTCTTAAATATTTAGATGACTTGGTACATTTGTTGATTTTGCACATTGATATGTTTGCAGAGTTTATTAATTTTAGTTAGAAGCCTTTATATGATACATTAATGTTGAGATTAACGTGTTTGCATATGAAATTGACATATTTTCATGTTTTTATTAGAAAAATATTCGTCTATGTATTAATTTATTTGAATTATTTTTTTTGAATTTCAGTAAAGATGAAATTAAACAGCAAAAATCTTAACCTTTTCAGTTAATTTTAATAAGAAAAATCTAAAAAATATTATTTTTATCTTTGCGGTTAATGAGTTTTTTAATAAAAAATTCCCGATAAAATTCTGTACAGGTTTGATTCCAAGCAGAAAGTCATCCTATCACACGGTGTAAATCAAAAGCATCATGTTTTTTTTAACGGTCCAAATTAGACAGCAGTTTTAGCGCCCTAGAACTAGAACCCCTCAATCGCAGCAGCCCACATCTCACCGCTTCACAACAACAACCGGAGCCCTACTTCTTCCGTTGATCTATTTCCCTCGCCAGACACTTTTCGTTTAGAACCACAAAATCTCACAAAACCTTGATAAAAAATTATTTCTAAGTCTCTGAAATGTTCGTCTGATCCCTCGCCGCCGACATTCTCAGGTTCAGGTGTGGATTCGTTCTGTATATTCCCTTCGTATTCTCATTCTCAATTTATCTCTATTATCTGCTGTTAAGATTTTGTTTATCTACATGCACTCGCGTAAATGCCGACTTTCAGATGTTTGTTTTGCAAGATTTAATTTCATGATATTGAAGGCGAGTTAGAACTAGGGTTTAGTGTTAGAAGTTTTAGTTAAAATGCGTTATTTCTCCAGCGTTCATTGGTAATCTGTTATTTGCTTTTGAATTTTAGATCCGAGGGGCGTGCCATTTCTTTGATGGGCTTAAGTTTTATTAGGGTTTAATGAATGGTGGTTCTTTTGTTTGTTGTCGGAGAGAGTTAATTCGTTGCTTGAGTTTTGTTTTGCCCTAAGTATGAAAAGTTAAGTACCCATTTTTGGGGTGAGCCAAAAGGACGGAGGGTGGGAAGGGGTGGGGTTGCAATGTTTATCCAAGAAAAAGAAAAAAAGTATATTTGTGATCATCAACTCATGTTGGCAGTCAAACATGATACTTCTATTGCATGTCTTGTGCTTAATGACTGTCTCAGCTAAATTAGACTTTAAGTCCTGAGGCTGTGCTAGAACACATTTAGTAATTGTATTTTACATTGTACGTTTAGGCTCAGAGAATAGAAATGCACTAATTGTCATCAATAAATTGGGTTTTCTAATATTGCATGCTATGAAGCATGGACACGAGACACGACACGGACACGTTGACACGTAAATTTCTAAAAAATACAGGACACGATACGCCGAAGACACACTAAAACATAATTTTATATATTTATAATACGACAAATGTTATAAATGTTTCAACCAAAGGTAATGTTAAAAAAGCAATATAGCACTTACTAAATTGAAAACATGTTTTCTTTTGCCATCAAGTTAAGAAAAACAGATTACAAAAGAAAAAAAGAAGAACAGGTTTTTTTTTATATTTTAATTCAACATTAAGTTATGAATTAAAAAAAAATTGTACCAGGTGCCAAATGAGCAAAGAAAAGAAGAAGAAGACAGAAGAGAAGAAGAAGCTTTCCTTACTTGTTTTTCAATTGCGCAGCATCTCTCTCTCTCTCTCTCTCTCTCTCTCTTCAATTGCACAGTTAGGGCACACAACGGCCCCTTCTTGACTTCTTCTTTTGCTCTTCTTTTTTCTCACAAATGGGAATTGGGAATAGGGTATTAAGGTTTTTTAGTATTTATTATTTGAACCCCCTTTATGCTTTTCACCTTGAATGCATCTAAAAAGTGTCCAAAACGTGTCCGAACCTGTCCCCAACGTGTCCCCAATGTGTTCGACTAAAAATAAAATTAAAAAATTATGACACTTCCATTTACGTGTTGGACACGTGTCCGGCGTGTGTTTAGCGCGTGTCAGTGTTCAACACTAGTGTGCAAACTTCAGGAAAGTGACTGTGTTTCATAGATTGCGTGGAACTGTGTCATACTCCTTGGAATGCAGTTTAATGCCTCCCTCTTTGTGGAGTAATGGAGTACGGTAGTGTGATGGAGGGTGCCTTCTTATAACTCCAAGGCCCCTATGGGGTTGGCTCAATGCTTGGAACTTTGGAGTTTGCTCCCTCAAGTGTTTAAGGTTTGAAACCTTCTAGGTGCTAGTAACTCTTGTAGGGTTAGTTCATACGAGTTTTGTCTCAATTTTAATTGGGTTCCTCGCTAGTAGACAGTGGAATGGATCTTCAAAAAACTAGTCGAGGTGTGTATATATTGGCTCGGACGCCATGGGATGTAAAAAAGGGTGTCTTTTTATACCCCAAGATAATGGGTGTGTTTGCTACTGCATTTTGGCAGAAACTCTCAATTTTTTGCATTGATAGTTATATTAGATTGTTTGCCACAACTCATGATTTCCTATTTTAGGGGGAAAAAAAAACTTTAAAAAGCTGATTTTAATAGCTCCATTATGGTACTATTAGCTTTCATTTTTCAATAAACAACTTTTATCACAAGGTCAACCGCAGAAGAAACAAGAGAATTCCCGATTACAATAGGATTACACTACGTCCTTATCTCTTTGCCTTAGTTATGAATGAATTGACTAAATATATTTTGAGAATAATGTTCAACGGTGTATGTTGTTTATTGATGATATTGTCTTAGTAGATGAGATTATGAGCGAAGTTAATGCTAAATTAGAAATGCGGAGGAAAATTTTAGAGTAAAAAGAGTTTTGAGTGAGTAGGAATAAAACCGAATATTTGAGATATAATTTTAACAATAATAGGAGTATTAATGATGAAAAATCAAAGATTCAAAATTAAGAGATACCTAAGAGTGAACATTATCGCTATCTAGGCCCGATAATTCAAAGAGATGGGGAGATTGTAAATGATGTAACCCACATAATTAAAATTAGTTGGTTCAAGTGTACGAGTGTTGTTGGAGTTTTATATGATCGACAGATACCTACAAAATTAGAAGGAAAATCTTATAGAACAACTATTAAACCAGTGATTTTATATGAGACAGAATGTTGGGTTGCTAAAAAACATCACATGAATAAGATGAGTGTTCCGCAAATGAGAATGTTAAGGTGGATGTGTGGTAAGATTAGAAAAGATAAAATTAGAAATAAAAATATTCGTAGTATAGTAGTAGTTGCATCAATCGAGGACAAGTTCAGAAAAAAATAGATTAAGGTGGTTTTGACACGTACAACGTAGACCAGCTGAAGCCGTGGTAAAGAAATGCGACAAGATCATGTGTAATGAAAACACTAGAGGGTGGGGTATACCTAAATTGATATGTGATGCCGTAGTAAGAAAAGATATGAATTTACTGGACTTAACTGAAAATATGATACTTAACAGAGCAGAATGACGTAAAAGGATTCATGTAGATTGGGACCTAAGTAGCATTGATGTAGACATGTGACACGACATGTGCACGACACGTACATGCCGAAATGTCAATTTTAAAAAAATTGCACGACACAACATGTTGACACGTTAAAAATTTATGTTTTTATATATTTATTATATGTCAATTATGTAAATAATTTATTTAGTGGTAATTAAAAGTGTGCAACATATCACTAATAAAATATAGAGGTTTTATATTTCAACTTATAAATGTTCCAAGACATGTTTAGTGCTTATAATTTGCGTTTTGAAGAATGCAAAATATTGTTACTATAAAGAAATTTATCACATAAGACATGTTCGGAGAGTTCAAGAAGTATTTACCAAGTGTCAAGAGAGTATGAAATTTTAAATTTAATTTTTTAATTAAAGAATGTATAAAAAGTGTTAGACACGGACATAGGAATATCCGAAGAGTGTCCGAGGAGTGTTGTGTCTGACGTGAGTGTCCAACACACTCCGTAGAAGTGTTTGTGCTTCTTAGATTGGGACAAAGGCTTGGTTTGGTTTGGTTTGGTTTGATACCATAAGGCCAACTGCAACAAATGCCTTCTATGCGAACTATATATATATTTTTTATAAGCACTGACAACAATGATTGGAAATAAAGGTGGGTAAGTATATTTCCATAGATGTGAATCCTCAAGACTTGATCGTAACCTAGGAACTTGGAAGTTGGAAATCTGCATGTTGAAGTTCTTGGATTTGATGCAATTTCTTTTACTGTGATGGCCTATGTTGTTTACCCTGATATTGAGTCAATTAAGAACTTTTTTGTTTAACCTCTTGTTTTTGGTGGCTTTGGAGAAAGAACTGGCTATTGTGTTGCACTTTGTTTAGCTTACTTCTACGTCACTTAAGTCAAATCTCCATATTTGACTCTGGTATAATTAACCAGTTAGTGTTTTTTTCAATTTTTTGTATTCTAGCAGTTATTTTTATCAAGGCTCGTGCACAATTTTCTTGGTTACTATGGGGGACAGTGAAACTGTGGTTGCTCAGACATCTGCAGTTATGGGTTACACATCTGCAGGCTATTCTTCCACTGATTATGGTAACATTAGCTCAAATGTTTCTCTTGATGGTGGTGCCTTTGCTGATGGGGCTAGTGGAGCATTGGCTGCTTCTGCTGCTGTGGCAGATGCTGCTAATGCTGTTCCTGATGGCTCTAATGCTGGTGGGGAGTCGTACAATATGGATTTGAACTCTGCTATGCAGGGAGCTCCTGCTACCATGCCTTATGATTCTGAGCCACCTTATGGAGGTGCTGATACTGGGGAGAATCTTATGGGAGTGACGAACGTTTCTGTGGGTTCATCTCAAGTTACTGGTTACAATGCTTGCATAAATGGCACTGATCTTACCGAAGCAAGAAATGCTGTATTGACTGATATAAGTGAGAACGGGAATCCTTCAGATGATGTTGACGGATCTTCTTCTGATCACCACCTTGCAGATAGTTCTGGTACGCCCCTTTCTCATATTTGCAGCACATGCTTCTGTCCTGGTTGGTGTCAAGGTGACTTATGCCTAGTAATATCTGCTGTAATTGAATCCATTAAAAAGTTAATTTGCTTTGGTAGTGTTGTCTTGTGGATGACATCCATGGTTCGCTCTGTACAGTTTGTGTAGTGATGTCTATATTTTGGGACGTTGGTTCTTTTCCCATTATAATCCAACGCAGTGCCTATATATGGAAGATTGTTTTCAAACTTTGGATGTTGGGCCTGGTTTTGTATGTCTGCCTCTTGGCACTTGTAAAAAAGTGTGGTTACCGTCTTCACAGCTATCCATTAAATTTTTTTTACATGATTATTTGGGGTTCTTGATTGCTGTCAACTATATATAATGCAGTTAGGCCTTTGGTTGGTGAGAGAGTCTTCGGAGCCCCAGCACATGGTGCTGAAGTCTCATGGTTTTATTACTAAGTTTTTGGTATTGTTTTCAACATCTTTCCTTTTCCCTTTTTGTGTTTCCGGAGACAAATCAATGAAAAATTGGGCAACACCATAATCTTCATTTTTGAATTAATCAGTTTTCTCGAGATTTCAGGAAATAATTTAAAACATTTTCCTTAAAATGGGGTGTTTTCAGAAAATAATCTGAAAACAGCTTACCTAACAAGTTTTTCATATCATCGTAGCTAGGTTAAGAAAGAACCTTTGGATCTAATACAACAATGCTTGCATCACAAATGTTGATTGTTATAATTATTTTCTTGTTTGTTCTCTTTCTTTCATCGAAGACTATCTCCTATAATACTTGTTACTATACAACCAACAAATTCCTTGAAATGAAAGGTTTCAGAAAAAAGAAATAAAGGGTTACCAAACAAGTTTCCTTAAATCTGTTTGTCCTTTTTCGAGAACAGAAAGCATTTTTCTTTGCAGAACTGAACTCTGTAGTTTGTTGAGTACTTCATGTCTTGCAACTGAAATCAATGTAGCATGTCTTTCACTGCAACAATGTTATTGTATTTCTAATAATGTGTTTCACCAGGATATTTTTACTAACAAGTAGTAACGAAGTCAGTACTTTTGACCTAAACCAAGCACATATATTGTGGAACTCTTATCCTATATTCCTTCCTGGATTTCCAGCAGCCAGGTGCTACGAAGATCTTACTTGTTTTGAGTTTTCTACTAGGCTTCAGTTTGTCTGAATTATGCTCATAGCATCATTGAATTGTACTCTGGAAAGCTTACTTGTTACTGTTTGAGTGGGCAACATATGCTTCTTTTTCCCTTTGTACTGCTCTTTTTGTATGCTGCCTTTCCCCTTTCTACTGTTCTTTTACTTAGGCAATTGTTGCAGTTATGCTGATTATATTTGTGTGCTTCAATTTGAAGTTCCTGTGGTTTGTTTCCTTTCTGCTCAGAACGGGTTGGTTAAATTCATTCAAGATTTAGATGCCTGCTTGCATGCTTTAATTAGCCATTTCGTTGTTGGTAGAGCTGCCATTTTATTCTCTCTTTGTTAATTTGCATGGTTGTATACATGCAGTCGTGTCGATTGTACGTGTATTAAACTACCAAATCCGCTTATATGTGGCCCTTTGCCTCTCTCTGTTCAGAAATCTGTTAGATGTTCCATGTGTCCTGTTTTATGATTCTTTCTTGGTTAATTTTTATTGGCAGCATTATCTGCTGAAGAAGAACGATTATGGAGCATTGTGAGAGCTAATTCCTTAGATTTTAATGCATGGACTGCCCTAATTGACGAGACAGAGAAGATGGCAGAGGCAAGTCAGTTGGATTTCCGGATGTTCAATAAGAATTAAGCCTACGGGTTATTTTATTTATTTTATATACAAGCACATTGGCAGTGATCTTTTTGTATTTGCTGTCCATGGTCAGAGTTCCTTATCTGTGGCTGTAAGGCACAGTGATGTCTATTAATATCATCCGCAACCCCATTAAGAAGCGAGGAAGGAACATTTTTAGACGTTATTTTTATTAGTGTGTTATGACTGAAAATATCTAGCATGTTAGTTGTACATAGTTCTAGATTCAGTAAATATATTACCATTTGCATTAACAATTTGAGGACAGATTTATCTGTAAAATCATTGTTTACAACCTAGGCATCGATAAACTGAAAGAGGACACTGGCTATTCATAAAGGCATTGGTTTGATAATGAATTCCCATGTTTTGTGGAAACTCAAGATGGCAGAGGCAAGTCAGTTGGATTTCCGGATGTTCAATAAGAATTAAGCCTACGGATTATTTTATTTATTTTATATACAAGCACATTGGCAGTGATCTTTTTGTATTTGCTGTCCATGGTCAGAGTTCCTTATCTGTGGCTGTAAGGCACAGTGATGTCTATTAATATCATCCGCAACCCCATTAAGAAGCGAGGAAGGAACATTTTTAGACGTTATTTTTATTAGTGTGTTATGACTGAAAATATCTAGCATGTTAGTTGTACATAGTTCTAGATTCAGTAAATATATTACCATTTGCATTAACAATTTGAGGACAGATTTATCTGTAAAATCATTGTTTACAACCTAGGCATCGACAAACTGAAAGAGGACACTGGCTATTCATAAAGGTATTGGTTTGATAATGAATTCCCATGTTTTGTGGAAACTCAATATGAGTACTTGGAAGTAATTTGTGTGTGAACAATTTAGCAAATATAAAGCTACCGAACTAATGATGTGACAGTTTTAGAAAACTTGTATGATGATTACTTACAATTGGCTCTGTGGTGGGCTAAGGTTGCAAAAAGCTAATTTGCTACGCAAAAGCTTCTAATATTTCAATCATAGAAGAAAAGATGAAAGTGGCTCAATTTAGAAAGTATTTAAGTGTAGAATTTTTAGAGATGGACATTGGGTGTCTCAGTGCAGCAAGTATAATGGTGCCGAATTGCAGGCGAAGGCTTAGGGACCGGGTTAAGAGTAATTTGGGCATATTTGGTTGCTATTTGGGGCTGACTTTGAGGGTTTTCAATCAGCGTGTTGGTATCAGGACATTGCTTTGCTTTAATGTGAAGAGGAAGAGGCAGAGGAGGAGGAAGAGGCAGAGGAAGAAAAAGAAGACAATGAGAGGAAAAGAAGCAATTCACCCTTGTAATGGTGCCACAAATCTTGGCAAATACAATCTCAAATACTTATAAGCTCAGCTCTTTTGATTAGAAGAATTGTATAAATACTCCTTCCATCCCACTTTATTTAATTTTGTCCAGGATGTCCCAAAATGGTTGTCTACATGCAAAGTCAAGATATTCTTGTGATTTTGCCATATTATCCATTTTAAATGAGTTTGAAAAACCATATTTTAGTGTGAAGTGGAGGGATTATTTAGGAAATTAATACTTCGTTATTTGAGCGTGAACATAATATATTTGAGTTGGATTTCCCATGGTAGACAACACCTAGGCTTTGTTCATTTAACTAGAAAGGAAAGGAAAAAGAAAAAAATAACCATTTTATTTTCTTGCATGTGTGTTCAATTGATGCAAGAAAATGAGTCTCGAGAAAACAATTTTCTCGTAGGAAGCATTTTTCCATAAAACATATCATGTACAAGTATAAGATTATGTATCGCGAAAAAGTTAAAAACTGGATTTTCTTTCAACTTTCTTGCAAACTAAACAGGTATCGGAAATTAATTCATTTTTATTTTCTTTTTCTTTTCTTCTTTTACTTTACTTTATTTTCCTTGGGAATTATTTTCTCGTATAATTTTCCTGACAACTGAACAGACCCCTATGTGGCAGAGGGAATATTTATTGGTTTCTATATGTTTCCTATTCCTTCTAGGCTAAGACTCAAAATTAGGAAGCTAAGAAGCTTTGGTTGATTTGTATATTTTAGATGCTAATAAAATCATGTATCAGAGCTAAAAAACACGTTTCTTTATTTGCAGTAGGGATTCTGAACCAAAAGTACAATTTATGCCAACAATTATGTAAATTACTAAAACACCTTTAACCAATAAAATAAGGTTAGGTTAGAAGTTTACAAAGTTAGAAAAACATGAAGTTATACCCAAAGTTGACCTTACCAACTTCCCAAGTTATGCAGTATCCTCCATGGGCTATTCCAGATTTTTCCTTGGTCTTCTTTACATGCTCTGCACCAACTGGTGGCTCTCTCTTCCAAACCCCCCCCCCCTAAAAAAAAAAAACTCTTTTCACATTCTCAGATTTATCTATTCAGTGTGAAACTCTTGCTGGCTTACAATCTTCTTTGACTAGTTTAAATTATGTTGTCACTTGATTTTTATTCATGGTTAGTTTCTGATTCATTGAGAAAGGCAGTCTACATTGGAAGTTTGGAACATCTTACATTTGACCTAACCAGTGTTGGATTTCTAGTTCTAGGGTAGTTTATTGGTATGTGCTGCATATATAACGTTGGCAACAGTTAATAGTTGTGGCAAATGTTTTGCTATTATCTTGTGATTTAGGCTAGTCCCTAAAGAATGGATGGCATTTTCTTTATTCAGATGGCATTGAACCGAATGGTTTTTTGGTGTTTGTGTTGATGGAGTACTGCCACTTGCAAAGGAGTCAAGGTGTGTTGGAAGTGGGCACATGATTGCTGATAATGATATTGACTTAGAAAAAAGACCCGGGAAACTCACTTGGAAGTTTCTTCATATGTTTTTTTATGGACTTAAAAGGCTTATGTATGGTATTTAGAGATATAATATGGTGGGTGTTGACAAGAAATGGAGTGACAAAGGGGTGTATTGATAGGACAAAGGCATGTATGTAGAGTTGTTACTACAGTTAGATCATCCGCAATAAGACATATGTGGATTTCCAATTATAGTAGCATTTCACTAAGGCTTGGCTTTGAGTTTTTATCTTTTTTTAGTTATAGATGAATTGATTAGACATATTCAATATAATGTTCTATGATTTATGTTGTTCGCAAATAATATTGTCTTAGTAGGGGAGATTATGATAGTAGTTAATACAGAAGCTTTGAAGTCAAAATGGTTAAAATAAATAGGAATAAAACTGAACAAATGGAATGTAAATTAAATATTAATAAAAATACTAATAGTGAAGAAGTAAATATTCAGAATTACGAGATACCAAAAGTGAATATTTTTGTTATTTAGGTTCAATTATTAATAAGTTTGGAGAGATTGATGTAACTTATAGAATCAAAGTTGATTGGTCCAAGTGGAATGGTGCTTCTAGTGTATTATGTGACCAATGAATATTTACAATATTGAAAGAAAGATTCTATAGGATAACTATTAGACAAACGATATTATATGGGACTGATTGTTTAATTGATAAGAAACATTACATTAAGAAAATTAGTCTTGCTAAAATAAGAATGTTGAGATGGATGGGATTAGAAAAATAAAATCAGAAATGAAAATAATCGTAAAATAGTTGAGTTTGCGCCAATTGAAGATTAGTTGTGAGAAAATAGACTAACGTGATGTGGTCACATATAATGCACACCAATAGAGGCAATAGTAAAATAATATCAGGGTTAATGTACTTGTAGAGATAAAAAGGAACATATATAAATGTAAAAAAAATCTATCAAGAAATTAAAATTTATATATATACATAAAATACAGGGACAACGATGGGTGTGTTGGTCAAATATTGGCTGTAACTGCCTTTATGGATTGATATAGTGGTGTGGTAAATTATAATTGTGCAACAACCCAACTACTGAGACAGGGGCTGAGTTTTATGTATTCCATATATAGTGCAGTTAAGGGTAAATGAGCGCCAACTTCTAAATAGTTCAGTAACTGTAACAGAGTGCTAACATCTCGTCATGTGATAGCCGATTCGATATATGACACAATATTTAAAACCATGGTGGAGAGTTGTTCTTGTAGTCGGGCCTTAACCTTTTAGCCTATAGATTGCACCAATTTAGATTGGCCATATCATACCACTTTCTCATATTTGGCAAGTCATTTTATGAACTCATCGTTTGGACTTAGTTCTTTACACAGATTTGCGTTTGGGAAAAAAAGGAAGTTACTGTACTGACAAGTACGTTGAAAAGCTGTGATAATGAGGACTCAAGAGTCAAGACTATGGAATTCCAATGTTATATCTCTATTCAACATTGGATCTTTCGAGGCAATTATAGATTCTGGGCGGCAGTTCTAATTGGTCAATAAAAATAGAATTCAATGCATTTGAATTATTTTGGTCTTCAAAATCATATTAGTGATTGGTTATGGTTTTTACATTTGGTATCTTGGTAAGTGGAAGGATTGAAATGCACCTCTTTTTATTGATTTCCGACAACATGCTGAATGTCTATTATCTGCTGGAAATTCCTAATCTGAATTTTCTCGTTTCTCACATAAAACTTTTCCAGATTTTGCATTTTCGGTTTTGCTCTCATTACCTGGTTGTGCTATTATTCCTTTTTTATATGATGGGATTACCATTTTGAGGAGCTTTATTGGACCATTCTTTTTTTCTTGGAGGTTCTATTTCTTTTGAAGCTGTTTCTTTCCCTATCCATTGATATGTGTCTCTGCACTTTACCACTTTTAAGATATGTTCTTTTCCACTGGAGTTAACATCCATTTTTTCCTCATATGTAGGACAATATTTTGAAAATTCGGAAAGTTTATGATGCCTTTTTAGCAGAATTTCCTTTATGTTATGGTTATTGGAAGAAGTATGCTGATCATGAGGCACGCCTAGGCTCTATTGACAAAGTTGTGGAGGTGTATGAACGAGCGGTTCAAGGAGTGACTTATTCTGTGGACATGTGGTTGCACTATTGTGTATTTGCCATAAGCACCTATGGAGATCCGGACACCATTCGAAGGTAATTTCAATCCATTGGTTCATTGTATTGCAGTTCTCAGGGTAAGATCATGATTGATACAGTTTATAATTGTCAGGAATAGGTAGTTTATAATACTTTTTAATTATTTTGGTCTTCATGCTACAGCAACTTATCTCATGTATGGCGGATGGAAGGTTTCTTTGGTATGCACCTCAAAAATAATATTTTTCTGATGCGTGGGGTAATAAGTTTGGCAGCTGTCTGAATTTACTTTTGGGCTTCTATTATATTTAATGGTCTCATTATCCCCCCCTTTTTCCATTTAGGCTGTCTCATAATCTGTAGCTCTCCATGAATTTTTGCTGTCTTTAACTATGACACTTTGAGGTGTATGTATCGATAACAAATTGCTGCTGAGAAGATCTCGTCCAAGTTAAGGACTAAGAGGGCCATTACCACTACTCCATTTCGAGGATGTTTTATATTAAATTTTGTGGATGGTAAATGTGGGGTGCTTGTGCCCAAGTTTGGAAGTCATGTGCGATTGGATTGAGCTATTCCTCCTCCAACATTAGTGCCACTGCCAAGCATTTGTGGATGTGTTTGCCATGCTTAGGCTGATGCTTATATGTATGGTAAATGATTGTTATTTTCATTGTTTCCCAGGCTTTTTGAACGAGGATTAGCATATGTTGGAACGGATTACCTATCTTTCCCGCTTTGGGATAAATATATTGAGTATGAATATCTGCAGCAGCAGTGGTCTTGTCTTGCATTGATCTACACGCGGATATTAGAGAATCCTAATCAACAACTGGATCGCTACTTCAACAGGTAATTTACCGTTTCTTTTGTGTTCATATGTAGTGGTCCTCATTCTGCAGAGATGTAGGTTTTATTTCATTCTCTCCCTTTAACTGTAAAACCAACCTTGCATGTTTATAATTCCAATGACTGGGGAAGACTATATTTGTGGTGATGTGATGGGGAAAAGCGTCATTTGTTTTGTGGTATTAGAACTCGCCTGGTTTACAAGAGTCCGGTATCTGTAGACGGTACTGGAACTTGTTTTGTTTATTGTAGTAGTTCTTACTATAAAATATGGTTGCTATATCCAACTATTGCAATTTGCATGTACTTATTTTTTGTTTTTACAGTTGAGGCTGCCACATATGTGAAATAATTATCAAAACAATGGCTAAATTTCAACAATTGGACTATTGGGGTGGTTCTGCTGATCATTGACATGCAGATTTTGATTGAAGGGCTGTTTTTGTACTGCAAGGGAACATTTAAGTTCTAATTGATCGATATGCATATGCATTTTAGTTAGTTGGCATCCCTTGCCGAGGGCATTGGCTAATTATGATGTGCAAAGTTGGTTAACAGGCCATCATCCTTGAGTTCATTTAACTTTTAGTACTGGAACTAGAAGAGATGTATCTGGTTTGCTCAAATATTCTAAATTAGTTCACAGAGGTTGAATTTAATCTGTCTAGCTAGAAAAACTAATTATTTCTGTTCCTTTGGTGTCACTGCTCACTAACTTCACTTTTTTACCTGTAGTTTTCGTAATGTCAAACAAGTTGGTATGATGTCATTCTGTTAAATATCTCCTCATTTTGCCTGTCTTACCCCTCTTGTTTATCCATTGAGCAATTGAATGTTGATATGTTGGGCATACGCGGACACATAAGTTATTACATAAAATTGCAGTTGTGCTTACTTTTATTGGGCATTACTTCATTCTGGTATCATTTGTGTTGTAGCTTTAAAGAATTAGCCGGAAGTAGGCATCTGTCTGAGTTAACTGCTGAGGAAGCTGTTGCTGCTGCTGTGAATTCAGAAGCTGGAGCTCAAGAAATCGAGGGAGAGGTTCATCCCAATGCTGTGGAGCATTCTCCTAATCCTGTAAGTGCAGGCTTAACAGAAGCTGTGGAGTTGGAGAAGTATATCGCCATTAGAGAAGAGATGTTTAAGAAAGCTAAAGAGTTCGAATCTAAGATCATCGGTTTTGAAACAGCTATTAGGAGGCCCTACTTTCATGTGCGCCCCCTGAATGTTGCAGAACTTGAAAATTGGCGTAGCTACCTTGATTTTATTGAAGGAGGAGACAGCTTTAACAAGGTATTTTGGGTTTGTTGTCCTGGCCACGTTTGAATTTCACAATGTTTTGTAGTTTTAGTTGTTCTTCTTGTTAAACATTGTCTCACAGTTAAGTAATATCTGCCGCATCATTTGCTTTATTGGCTAAACCGTTGGATGAAGCATCTTTTAAAACGGGATATTGAACTTGGACCAAGGCATGGGCCCTTCCATTTGGTTTCTATAAGGCTAAGTACTTCAAACCTTCATTTGTGAGTCGACATTCTGGGTTCATGATGTGTTGTATGGTAAAAATACTTGTTAAAAGGTTCCAATGTTATGCATGCAGGTGTGAACTTACATCCTAAACATCTATCTGTCCGACACGGAGGGACCCTCCTTTCGTATTTGAGGGCCTCCTTGTTCCGTCAACGGAGTACTACTTATGCATTTCTTCTTGGTTCCTTGTGTTCTATATTGTTGGTGTAGTTCATGCAACGTTGAATTGTACTTTTTGACCCATGATGTTAGCAATATGAATCAGGTTGTCAAGTTGTATGAGAGGTGCCTAATTGCATGTGCAAATTATCCTGAGTATTGGATACGGTATGTTTTATGTATGGAAGCTAGTGGAAGTATGGATCTTGCAAATAATGCACTTGCTCGTGCTACCCAAGTCTTTGCCAAGGTATAAATTTCATCCCTTTTGTGCTCTTTGCTTTGGTTTTGTTCCCGCTGGAGTATAGTTTTGGTTGACTTCAACTGCACAGATTGGATGTAGATTCACAAATGCAACTCTGTGTCGGTATCAATGTGGCACTTTCACCTGCTGGCACTTTTAAAACAAACAAACAAATAGACTATTGGGTTTTTTTGATAATTCTTTGTATTATTATTACTTCCATAACAAAGATGAAGCGGTTTGTACCATGCTGCTACTCTGCATCATGTTTCAGCTTCAGAAAGTAGCTAATTATGATGATACTTTTCTAGTGGAATTGTTTTAAGTCCTGCAGTCTACTCGGGGCCCCAAGGCACAACACCTATGTCATGTCCCTTGGTGGGCCCCACATCCATGATCTGAACCGTAAATTTAGTAGAGTCCGCCAAATAGATAATTTGTATAAAAGATTAACTTGATCGGATACATGGATCATATTACTTTTTAAAAAAATGGATGTCAAATATGATTATAAGAATAAACAGTCCTTTTTAAAAATATAAACGTGATAGGATCACGTGGCTATCAATATTCAATCAATCTATTTTTTCATCGAGAGAGAAATAGATAGAGTACTGGAGAGTCTTAAGCTTAGCCCGAGAAGGTGTATGTTTGGAAGAGAAGATCCTTCTTTGTGTGAGGATTCCCTTTATAGAGTGGTCGAAATGGAGGAGCCAGCTCAACCAAGCACACTTTTTGGGTTTGAGGACAGTAGCATTGACAGCCTTGATTTGAGAACCTAAAGATTTCTTGCCTGCCACCTCGGAGGTTTCCCACCTACCAACTGCATTTGTGCCAGACCTTAGGAGTTACATTCTGAGGTTGTGGAGGATTGGTATGATAGTCACTGGGATTGAATCAAGCGAGCTACGAAGGACTGCAGTGGTTGGTATGATACGATGTATGATGTGTTAGATCGGGCCAACACCTAACTTTTTTGTCCTGTGTTTCTCTCTCCCCAGAGGTTGGTTGAGGTGCAAGTTCCCTTATGAGAAAAAGACACCATGACGACCTAATGACCGCCGTGATTCTAACCTCCAATCCACAAATCATTGATGATTTGGTCAGAATCCCTAGATCCTGCTCTCAACCTTATGCATTTTGAGGGAGATTCAAGTGCCACTCGGTGGAGGTGAATAGCAGGCCCTATTCAACTGACTGATCAACATCGTGGTGATATTGCATGGGGAGAGTATGGCATGAGCTGGAGCTCGTCGGGGCAAGCCAACAAGCTCGCTCTCAAAGGCTACGTGCCGAGGTTCTTGTATAGTTCATACCTCTCTTGGGATAAGGGATGTTAAGGTTAGTTGCGAGGTCCATGTGTCAGCCAAAAGGCAAGCTAACAAGCAGTCAAATCACATCTCATCATGCTTCCAGTGCTGAGTTTGCTCACCGAGGGAATCACGTGGCAATGGGAGAGTCATACCACAGTATTGCACATGTTTTCCAGGGAAATCGAAAGGCTGTGGGTATAGAAGACACGCATGCACGTTGGATTAACTGATGTACCATGTGAACTTGTAGAAAGATGATGCTAACAGTTGGCATCAACACTTAACTTGTAAATCAATCATGTATGGAACTTATATAAAAATATCCTTTCCCAAGTTAGTGAAAGGGAGCTTAGATGGTTGCTACTGTTTGATTTGTCCAGATTAGATGACTTTCAATGTCCTCTACAATTTCCCTCTGAAAAATGAGAATCTTTTAATAATAAGAGTTTCTCCTAGGTAAGAGCTCTAGACGGTTTCGACTGGTTGTGCTTGTCCATATTAAATGATGGACAATCCCTGCCTCTATGATTTCTATCTCAAAGCTGATACCTCTCTAAACTAGAATGTCTTCTAATGCTTCTTAAAGATGCACACCTGATCAGATACTGTAATACCCTGTTTGTCAAAACGTTTTCCAATTGGTTACTTTTTGTTTTTAGTAATTTCTTCCCTGTTAGTCCAAACTTTTATGTTTTTTTAGATTTTTTTCGTCACAAGGAATGAAAAAACATAAGAACGTAAGACTAAAAATAAAAAAATAAGTTTAGAAAAGAAAAAATAGATATTTTTTCAGCTAAAATACAGCTATATTCGTTTTTAATGAATCTTTTCTAATATTGATAAACAAATCTTAATTTTCAGATTCTCATGACAAGAGTAATCGAGGAAGTAAAAAAATTGAATACAAAATTTGAAGAAATGTTTTAAAAATAAAAATAAGCTATTTGGGAGAAGTTTTGTCAAACACCTCTGGTTCAAAGGGTATATTGGTCTTAATGTTTACTGTTGAGAAAAACTGGCATTTTGGATTTTAGTATTGTCCCAACCCTTTCACTGAGTTAAGGGATTTTGAACCTTTTGAAGTTGAATACGCATTGGGTTTTCTAATTGCTTATGTACAGTTGTGATGACTTGGTTTGGAAGATTGGAAGATTGGAAGATTGGAAGAAAAATTAAATGCTACTATTGGTCTATTAGTCTACCTGCTTCTTTAGATTTCTGTGCACTATAGATGTTAACACCTCTGATTGTGCAAATATAGATTCTTTCTATCCCACTG
>JAOTRH010455010.1:0-29717 GCA_034768845.1 Heliamphora exappendiculata | reverse complement strand
ATAAAGTGACAAATGCTAAGTTATTTCTTTTATTTGGTTGGACTAAGAAAATAAAAAGTGCAAACAAGTAAGCATTCCTCAACAATTTCATGATTTTCTGGTTTTGTTATCAACCAAAAAAAAAGAGAGAGCTAGTACAATTAATTTTATTTCACTTTCTTTCTCCTTTCCATCAATGAGTCTTAGGCCATGCATATTTGATGACAAATATAATTGGTATGAGATTAACAATTTCACTGTAACTTTTGATTTTTTGTCATAGTGAAATAACTATAGCAATTTTGAAAATAACTTTAACTAGTTGAGTAAACCATGTAAATCTCATATTTTCTTTTATATTCGGCTTTTATTGATCCTATATGAAGTTTACCATAAACCTAATACTTGTTACAAAAAGTAAGAACAATGTTGCAAATTCATATATTAAGAAATTACAAAAAAAAAAGTATTTTTGTTCAAAAAGTGAGTGTGATAATCATTTTCCTTCACTATGCTGTCCATTTTTCTACATATATGAAGTAGCATCTAACATTAAATACCAAGATAAACATATACTCCTTTATGTAAAATCTATACTATTATATAAATGCAATAGGTCACTTTGGTATGAATACTAAATTGAAGTCTGATTCCAAAGTCACCACGTAGAAAGACTATATTTCTATCGTTGTTCTCTATAATTATAACCTCTCATTCAACAATTTTAAAGGGGATTAAAGTAAAAAAAATTTCATGTAACTACTTCAAATTTTTTGCTAAATTACTTCCCTCTTCCAAATCTTATTTTTTGATATTCCATTTTATTTAATTTTCTTAATTTAATATTTTTTATAATAAATTAAATATTGCATATGTATAACGTGTGCCACATATGCTAATACTAGGGAAAAAAGGGGGGAAATTGAAGGAGATGGGCCAAGAAAATGATTAAAAGACACTAGCACTCAATCACATTCAGTGATGCTTTTCTTTTAACAGCTGCAATCCCATAGCAAAAGACTTTTCCAGCTAAAATGGATCAAGAAACACTTTTTCAAACATAACAAATTCAAAAAGTTCTTATTTTTTCCCCCAAAACCACCCACTAACCGAAGGAAATTGAGCACACTTTTCTTATCTCTTTCTGATGCAGATGGGATCGTTTTGACCTATTTGAAAGTTAAGGACTACCTCTACAGTAATAAAATCGTAAATCGATCGAGTCGGGTGGAGGGAACTAAATCAGGTTGGCAAGAACTATGTTCGACTTAAAATTACCCCACGATCAATAGTCACCCTTTCGATGTGACGGTGATGGTTTTTCACAAAATTCTTTGGTTTAGGCCTTCAATTTTGTGTTTATGTCATTTTATGAATATTTAATTTGACAATTTAGAGGCTTAAATAAATCAGACTTTCTCAAGGCTTGGACGGAAAGCTTTTATTTTTCTTTTCTTAATTTCAGATTTGGTCATATAATTCAAATTTTCTATTTGAATTGGTATTATTTTTTTTAGATTTTTCTTTGATTTATGCTTAATTAGGAAGAAACATCCGTTTTCGAGGATTTACAGAGTATTTAGTGGCTGAATGCCTATAAATTCGACGGTGTAAGCCTTAGAGCAGCAACTTTCGGTGTTTATTCAATAAAATTTCGGATCAGGAGTTTTCTTGATTACTTGTTCGTGGTGAGCTCTTATGTATTCTTCGATTCCATACATGCTTTATTGAATCACTTTTTCGTTGACCATTTTATTTTCATTTTTTATAGAAATTGAAAAATGTTCCTTGCATGATTTTAATTTCTTTTCTGCGGATTGAACATATACCTAAAATTCATGAAACAGGAACAATGCAGTCCGTGGTATATGCATGATTTCATTTCCATTTGAAAGGTATGTTTAGTTCTTGATTTGTCGAGTGAAACGACATGGAAAAAAATGAAATTACGTGTGCGCGCTCATTTTACGAGTAACCGAACGAGAAATTTTGAGATTTTTGAGAAGTATCTAATTTCCTTTTACTTTCATAATCCAACTAAAATGAAAAGAACATATTTAATTTCTTACGGTTTACTTTCCTTTTCCCTTCTTTTCGCTAACCCTTTTCTTTACCCAAAATATATCCAAGGTAGAATAAGCTTATGTTTGGGATAGTTCTTTTGAGAAGTATCTAATTTCCCTTTCAAGTTTTACATTATCGGAGCAATTTAAAAAGTATATTCGTTCTTAATAATTATTTTAAAACTTTTTTATTTACTAGAGACAAAAAATATAACCAAAGGCTTTTTTTATTTTATCTGAATATTTTTTATTTTTGATCAGAATTTCCCCTTTTCCTCTCATGGCGAGAAGAAATCCAAAAACTAGGTTTGTTTTGTACATTAAAAATGGTTCTTCAAATACAAAAAAAAAAAAAAACACATAAAAAAGCTGTTGTATACGAAAGCTAAGTGCCATCAAATTTTAGGGTGTTGTTGCCAGGGGTCTAATTATCTGTGTGTGATGCAGGAAGACATATGGACCGGAGGAACATAAATTTCAAAATCTACAAATCTACTTAAATTAAAAATACTCTTTTTAATAATAAACATGAATAAAAAAATATTCTCAAAAAATTCTTATTAATATCAAAACTGAATAACTCACGACTGTTACATGGTATTTATAACGATCTAATCCTAATCGAATGGGAAAATGGTCGATTAGGCAACACAATCTTTTCTAAAATTAAGAAGAAATTACTAAAAACAGCAAATTTGACTTAAGGCCAAATTTAGATACTAAAAATATAAAGAAATGTGCCAAACAAACAACACTTAAAAAGAAGTTACCAAAAAAAGTTATTGCTAAAACAAAAAAATCCTAAAATGAAAAAATCACAAATTTTGGAGCTTAAACAATGGAATTTGACAAAAAAATCAGCTTACGTCATAGTGTAATGATGAATCTTGCTTGTTGGGCTATTTCCAATCGAACATGGGCTTTTCGAGGTGAATTTGAGCTCGACGGACCGTGCCTCTACTATCACTTTTTAGCTTGCTGTCGATTGTAGGTTTCTAGGAAAGAGAAGTCTATGAGCTTTGCATTAGTGTGTGACAACATCTATACTATTATAATAAAGAAACTCTAAGGGTATGGGTAAAAATTGGTGAAGCCAAATGATATGAGTTTTTTCCTTATTAGGGGAGAGTATAAATGACATTTGTTTTAATTAATAAAGAATAAATGTGTAATTTTAAAAAATTACTCATAACCTCTCATTTCATGATAACTTTTCACCCTAGCATAGCTTTCAATATGAATTTCAAAACATATTAATTTTTATTTATTTTTATTTTTAAAAATACTAACAAAAATTAAATTATAATTAAAAAAATTGCACATGCATCACACATTCGGGTTACAACTTGTTAGGAATTTTGATCTTAATCTAATTCATTTTTAATTTTTCAAATCTTTCAAATTGTTTCAAATTATTTATAGTTTATTCTTTGATATTTTGACACTTGTTCTTTGGAGTTATGATTTGTTATTGCAGCGCAACGAAAACGAACAAAAAAAACATCAAAAAGCTGCAGGCAGTGTCAGACCGTTTGACGAATCGATTGAGCAGTCGATCAAGCGGTCAGTGGATGCTCTCGGTTTTGCACCTATTCCTGGATAATGTTGCTCATAAGTAAAAAATATTACAATCAGGTTTTAAACAATCAATCGGTCAAAAGACCAATCGAGCGATTCGTATGCGCATGTTGTCTTAATTGCAGCCAACAGCTAGGATTTTGATGGATGGTGTATAAATAGTGTTGCTAGGGTTTTATTATTAGGGCCTCCTTATTATATTGAAACCTTAGCCGCCAAGGAACTTCCCAAGTTGATTACTCACAAGCTAATCAACAACTAACTTGATGATCTTTTAATTTTCGCGCAGTCAAATCAATCATCAAGGATTCAAATCTTCAACGATCTGTTCGAGCTTATGGAGTTGCTTGAGTGGATTCTCAAGTGTTCGAAATCTGATGGTGAATTTCGTTATCTTCTGCAATCCAGCGGTAGTCAAGCACAGAGTTAGTATACGTGGATTCGACAATGATAGGCTTACTACCTAGGTTGTGCATTCAACGAGGGTTTGTAAGATTTCATTTAACCAAAATTTTAATAATATTTTATCTTTTTAGACCAAGATTGGTCTTGTGATTTTCACCCGATTTGGGTTTTTCACGTAAGAATCTGTGTTTCATGTGATTATTTATTTTCTATTTGTGTGGTTGATTATTATTATTATTAGTATTATTATTATTATTATTATTATCGGCGTTTGGCTTTTTTGATTAAATAAAATAGTGCAAATCAATCGGTAAACGGGATTCTCAATTGGTATCAGAGCGGGTCATTTAAATTTTTTGAAAGAAATTTTTTTAGTGTAATCCTTGATTAATTTGTAATAAGTGGATTTTTTTAGAAAAAGCGCCGCGACTGGTAGACCATCCCTGCTTGACAGCTCAAACTATTCCTTTTGAAAAGTTAAAATGAGAGCTTTTTTAAAGTCTATTGACAAACGAGTTTAACTTTCTATTGTTGAGGATTATAAACATCCTACCAGTATTATTGACGGTGAAATCGTCCCTAAGTCCGTGACTAAATGGGGCAGAGTCAATTTTGATGATGTAGGCTAGAATAGCTAAACCATGAATGCTATCTTTAGTGAAGTCACATAAGATGAATTTCGTATAATAAGTATGTGTGACTTAGCTAAATAAGCATAGGACACACTCCAAATCACTCATGAAGGGACTGATACTATAAAAATTTCAAAACTTTAATATCTCACAACAAATTTTGAAACTCTGCGTAAAAAAGACGATGAAAGTTTTAGCAATTTTTATGCAAAATTAAGTGACATTGTCAATGCTTTTTTTTAATCTTGAAGAAAAAATTTCATCTTCTAAAATTGTTCAAAAAATTCTTAATTATTTACTCGAACGTTTTCAACCAAAAGTCACAGTTATAGAAGAAAGTAAGATATTAACTCTATATTTATTGAAAGTTTATTTGAAAACCTACAAACCTATGATTTAAATTTTCAAAATAAATGTTTAAAAAAATTGGTATTTTCTTTAGCTCAAGGTTCTGCAACCGACTTTGATAATGATTTAAACCCTGATATTATGGCTATTTTGTGAAAAAAATTAAAAAGTTTTAAAAACAAAAAAGCCTAATCAAAAGGAAAAATCACAAAAGAAGCACGGAAATGGCTACCTATGCAAACTTTGCCTTTTCGTTCGTATTAGTGTGACAGTTGCCAATTAAAACATAATTATTTTATACGCAGTTCTTTGTGAGGGGGAGCTTCCATACATCTTCAATAGATATACATTGGGACCTTACTTAGTTTGACTTCAACATGTGTGTGTCTTGACTGATTTCTTGTTGTGTCAAACCTCTATTGATCTCATATGTATTAACCATTGCCTATGTGAATAAGTCCCTCAAAGGTTTGCTGCAAGACTTCAGTAAGTTCTCTTTACAGGTTTTTCGTGACTCTATTTTCTCGTGCTTCACAAATGAGTTATGCTTATCTTTTTGAGATTCTGAGTTACAGTTTAGAGTGTTAGTTTCTAGTTTTTATGTTTAGATAGTATGCCAATTCAACATGTTGCACATTTCAAATTCTCTGATCTGTTTCTTTTGGTTTAGCTCGGCCAGTGCCCCGCTCGAGCGCCTTCTGTGCTCTCAAGCGGCCAAATGCTTCTCTTGTCTCGGTATGTTAATCGCTCGAGCGGCCCTCTATATGCTTGAGCGACTATTGCCTCTGTTCATACATCGCTCAAGCGGTCCCTTGTGAGCTCAAGCAGAACGTCGCGTATCAAAAATTAAAAACAAGGCTCTTGGCATTCTTTGGTCCATTCCCCCAACTCTTTTGCACAACTCTCTCGGCGCCTCTCTCCCCTAAGTGCGATTTCACTTCAAGATCTTGATTTAGGACTCGAATTTGTGTCTTCTACACAAATGTAAGATCAAATCAGCTAGAGTTGCTACTACGGGGCCTTTCTCCCAATGACGGTTCCTCTTAGCTTCTTCCAGGTTCCACGAAGGGGGAGTACAGGTATTTTTTAGGAGTTGACAGGTACGAGTATTTTTGGAGTACAAGTACAGATGGTTCAGATAATACTTTTGATTATGATATACTGTTTTTTTTTTATGGTGGGTAAAGAACCTTTGATTCTGGTAGTTTTTTTCTTAGTTTTGGATTGTTGGTTGTTGAATTATGGATATTGACTTAGGTTAATCTATTTTATTTGGATATGTTTGGATTGCATGTATGTTCTTGAATGATTATTTTTTTGGATACATGCAATTTATCTTGTAGTTCTTTCTGGGATATGTAGTCTATTTATTTTCCATATGTTTAATTTTTTAGTTTTTGTGTAGCTTGTTTTTTTTTTTGAAGGGTTAGAAGAATTTTTTTTCTTGGTCGAAGAATCCTACTTGGAAGACTTGTTATTAGAGTGTGTTGTGTTCACTTGAAATTGTTAGTGAGGAGATTGTAAAGAAATTAATTTATATTAATTTCTATGTTTTATTTTGTATGTCAATTCAAGGTATTTTAGGAGACGTATAACTCTTATTTGGATTAAGATAAGTTTTATAAGAGTTTGTATTTATCTAGAATCCCTTTAGGATCTAGTTTTTGTTTATCTTTGGTTGATCTGTTAAAAGAGTCTTGATTCAAGTTAAAGTTCATGGTACAACTAAGTAAGCCAATGGTACAAGTAACTGAAGCAAGATTTAACAAAAAAATTCAGCCACATGACTGCTCGAGCGCCCAAAGGCCCGCTCGAGCGAACTTCAGGCAGTTTTAATCGGATCAAAACTCCGCTAGCCTGGGTTTTAAGGTGATCTATATATACGTCATTAACAAGCCATGAAAATACTTTTGATACTCAATTATTCAGAGCTCCTGTGGAAAATCAGAAGTGTGTTTCGTGGTCCAAAACATCAAAGATTGTTTGAGTGAAATCTTAGACAGCGTTATAAGTTCTGACAGAGGATTCTACCGGAGAAGATGTTTCGAGAATTCGTTGCAGCTGGAATCAAGTGGAGAATGGTGAACGAAGATTTGGTATACAAGTTTAGGACTAGAAGATTGAGAATTTGATCAAAAAGTCTGTAGGTTGTATTCTAACTATTTAGATTATAGTAATTGATTCCTAGACTTGATAGTCTCGTGGCTTTTTAGCCGTGTTAGATTTTTTTTACGTAAAAAACTCTGCGTGTCATGTTTAGTTCTTGTTGCTTATGATTCGTGGATGTGATTAATTAAATCGTTATAATATTATTTTCTAACAAATAAAAAAGAAATTATATTTCTTAATTGGTATAAGTGCGGGTTTTTGTTTTTCAAATAAAAGATTTCGATCCTAATCAATCACAAATATGAAATTTTCTAGAGAAAGAAACTCAATCGTACGACTCCCGTTGTGAGATGAAAGAAACTATCCCTATTGAAAAGCACGTATGAGAGTGTTTCTTGAATTTATTGATAAAAGAGTTAAGATGACTGAAGTAATTTGCTATACCCCTCTTACTATTAAATTTGGTGCAAATACTATTTTAAAACCTATTGAAAAATGGAAGAAAAATGATTTAGATGAAGCAGGCTAGAATAGCAAGGCTATCAATGCAATTTTTAGCAGTGTCACACCCAAAGAGTTCAAACGTATTTGTACGTATAAAAATCGCTAAAGATGTATGGGATATCCTTGAAATTACATACGAGGGCACTTCAACTGTCAAAATCTCAAAACTTCAAAAGCTCTTAGAATGAAAGTCCAAAAGTTGGGTCGACACCTCATGAAGAATGAGTCAATACTTTTGTCCAAGAACCAAAGCCAAGACCAATTTGTGTCAACATTAAGAGGTTTTGTGTCGACACCTACAATGGATTTCAAAAAAGGGCGCAAATTCAAACGGTAACTTTCTCAAAGTATTAATTGCCTCTAGCTACCACCAACAGTCATTTACTTCAGTGGGTTATACAAAAGAGTAAATTTCAGAGTTTTAAAATTCTGAATTACTGTTCTATTAAGTGCATTGAAATCCTAAAACTTCTCTTGATCATTAAAAGCTCATTTACTCTTTCAACCCAAAAATATCACTCATTTCTTTGGTCATTTATTATCAAATCCTTATAAGTAAGTGTTAGTGAGGTATTACTCAAATTTTTTAACCACATTTATTATAAAGAATGGTGGGTCACCTTGCTATCTTTAAGAGAGTGTTCAGCACTTCTTAAAAAGAGTTTAAGAGAGTTTAGAAAAACAAAAGTGTTTGTAGAAACTTCTTCTTACTATAAAAGGTTTTTGAATGCACATGTGAAGCATTTCGTACATAGTACAAATTTTCGAAGGAAATCTTGAGAAATAGATGTAGGTTTTGAAAGAAATTGAACTACTATAAATCATTTATGTCTGATTTAATTTTCTCTCTTACCTTTTTAATTTCATTGCTTTATCTTTATTTGTGCTTATTACCATATTTATTGTGTGAAATTAAAAGGTTTTTTTAAAAAATTTTAAATAATTAATATTGTTTTTAAAATTCAATTTACCCCCTCTTAAATTGCCTAAGACTAACACATATATTACCACAAGAAAATTACTTCACAATCAAAACGACCTTCATCAAATCCTAGATACGGTCGTAAGGTCACAAAATAAAAGTTTGAAACAAAACTAGAGTTGCCATTTAGTTTTAAGTTTCAATAACCTATGCATTAACTCTCTAGGTTAGGCTTCGTCCTTTTATCATCACAAAACGAGCTTAGTGACTAAGATATCGAGTGGGAATGTGTTAGGTACTAACTTGCCAAACCCTAGCGTTAGTCTTTACTCACCACTAATGGTTCACAAGATTAGATTTATATGCGAAACAAATTGACTAGGTAGGTTTGTGTTTTTAAAATCACAAGTTTATAGAAAAATTAGAGGGTTAGGACAATATCGTTGTCTTAGACATACAAAAAGAGAAAAGCACACTAACTTCTGAATTGAACCCTAAAAATTCATAATGATTCATCCTCAACAGGCCGATTATAATTTTTAAATTTCAACCCTTGTATACATCCCTATAAAGAAAACTGCCAACCCAAGTTTATTTCTAAGGTCAACCAGAATGGTGCTCAAGTGCAAGCTCTAATGTTGTTCAAAAAGAGTAAGTTATAGGCGAGCTTTATTTAAAAAGAAAGGAAATTAAAGTTTTGTATGAAAAAGGATTTTTTAGGGTTTAAAACTTGAACAAGCATCTCAACAAGACATGAGTCAAAAAAAATGAAATTCAAAAAATATTAAAATATTAATCTAAAATAAGCTTAAAATATTACAAAAATTAAAAAAGACAAAGAGACTTATCTTAACCCATTGATCACCAGTTAGCCATCCAGCATATCTGAACTCGAACCACAAACCTGAACTCAAACCTCGAAAGGCTCCTTGTTTCGAATTCCTCGACTAACAAAAACTCAAAAGAAGACAAAAAGAATACTAAAAGTCTTCAGTGAGAACTATGCAAATTCAAACGAAGACTCAAAGTCTCGTTCTCAAAAATTGCTTAAGTTCTTTGAGTATATGGGTGTACCCTCTAACATAAGACTAAAACTCAAAACTTAAAATTTCTAAATTCCAAACTTGAATTTTTTGAATTGAATTGAAAGGCTAAGGAAGGGAATCTATTTATAGGCTTCAAAAAACGCTGATTTGGGATGAAATATCAATGTGGAACAAGCTAAAACGTGTGCCATGCTCATAAAAACTGTGAAGAGATAACTACGGACTTGCAAGCCTCTAAATGCTTAGTCTAGCCATGTGGGAGGAGCACCAATGGTTGGTCCGACTCTATGGGTCTTTTGATTCTACTTTCTATAACTTTTTCCTGAATTTTTGGGTGTTCTGGAGGAAAATAGGCCCACCTGGTCTTGAAAACATGGAATTTCAAGTGTTAAAAGCATACTTGAAGTTTTGGAAAACTAAAAATAAGTGTCAAAAAGTGATCGAAAAAAAAGGTTTGAAGTGGAGAAGGCGTTTAGGCAAACAAGACTTTTGGGCAACTCATGCATCTATTCTTCTCATAAGAGACTATACTTGTTCTTCAAAATGTATTTCATCATTAGGCATAGCTAACCAGTAGGTTTTCGTATAATATGTTGGAATTTTGTGAATTCATTGGCCATTGAATTCCAGAATTCAATTGCAATTGAATTGGCCATTCAATTGACAATTAAATCTTAGAAATCAATACCACTCATAGCTATTGATTTTCTTGTAATTCCCTCCATGATGGAAAGCCTATATATACTGTCATCTCTCTCGAGGGAATGAAGCAGAAAAGAGAGAGAAGAAGAGACAGAACAGAGAAAACCACAACATAGGTAAGAAAATGAGAGAAGCAGAGGTAAGAAGAGACAGAGCAGAGGAAAATAGACAGTAGATGTGAGAAAAGAGATATACAACTCAGAGTATATTGCAAGCTGTAAGAGAGAGAAAGACAGACGGAGTACGTTTGTAGCCGATCATTGGTGGTGTTCCAACGATCGTGTAGCCATTTTATCCTGGGAGAGTGACGTCGGTGGAAAACCTACAACACCCTCGGTAGGCGGTGAATCATTCTTAAGAAAACTGCGATTGCAGGACTCGATTTGTAAATTCTATTCCTGTTATTTCTGTTATTTTATTTTTCTGTAATTTCAAGTTATTGTAATTCTTGAAAGTTAATAAAGATATATTTTTTGGATTACCGAGCATGTAGATATTTTATTTTAGCGTTGGATTGTCTCCCAACATAATAACCGATTAAAATAGAATGTCTACAGCTTTATGTTCGTCACAAGAATTTTTATCACTATAGATCTTTTTTCTTGTAGTGAGATTTTCGTTCTGCCTTCCTCCATCTCATAAGCTTTGAGATATGTCTGCTTGCAAAATAAAAGCCATTCCATAGCAATAGTTTCACCCAAATATCTTGACTTTAAAAGGGAACTAAAAAGCAAACATATAAAGCAAGAACGAAGAAATGGCACGCAAGCTCAGATTATAGATAATTTTTTTTATGGAAAACAACTTTATACCCACACCTAGTGTTGGGGATTAACTATGACAAAACACATAAGCCAGCAAAAGAAAGAAATGAGCAAGAACACAACTACAATAACATGGCACACAGACTTTACGTGATTCAGCAAGTCATACCTACGTCCACTAGCTTATATTTTTCACTAGTTTCTTTGGAAGAATACAAGAATAATGTTTGGGGGTCAAACTGTATGAAAAATTAGGTCTTAATACAACAATAGCCACAACCCTACTAGGTTTAATAATGCATTCCCAAAATAGACCGATCGATCCATCTGCTAGCCCAATCGAGTGGTGATTGATCATAATCAATTGATCTATCTTGGGCTGCTTGTAGTATTCTTGTAGACTGATTGATCGGTCTCTCGATCTGTTACGATGTTGATTGATCTGCTTATCAATCAATCTAAGGCCACTTGTAGTACTTTTGTGGACAAAACCAATCAATCTGTTTGTCTTATTGATGAATTTTTTTTTATTTTTTAACAATCTCCCACTTGAAGTAAATCCACTCCAAGTCCTTCGATACCTAAAAACTATCATTACCTCAAAACTTAACAAAGAAGCCAATGCGAACCATCTTCCCATCTTCTGAGCTAGGAAACCAACTGAAGCTGAACAAGCCTTAAGCTTCTCCACCATTGCCATCTTAGTAAATATATCCACAAGGTTCTCTTTTGCATGGATTTTCTCCAAACTAAAATGTCTACCCTCCCATCTCGAGCATACAAAGTGATAGTTTATGTTCATATGCTTTATCCTTGAATAAAAGGTTGAGTTATTTTACAATAGAATAGCACTCTGACTGTCGCTGAATAACCTACAACTGTTCTGTTCCTTACCCAACCTTTTCATGAGACCTTTCAACTATACCAACTCCTTACACTTCTCCGTGGCTATAATCGTGAAATCCAGCTGACCATCATACTTCCCAATGTAAGAGATACTTGGTGGTACTCTTTCTACTATCAATGTCCCGTACTAGGTTTGAATCTATAAAACCTTGCAACTGAATTTCCAAGCCATCATAAAACAAAATCATGCCAGTTGAACCTATAAGATACCACATAATCCACTTAACAGCTTCCCAATGCTCCCTTCATAGATTTTCTATAAATCTACTCATAACTCTCACAGCATGAGCAATGTTTAGCCAGGTACAAGTCATAGCTACATAAGGCCACTTACGGTTGACACGTACAACACTTTAGTCCTGGGTCTCTTCTCTTCTTCTTTGATAACTTTATGTTCCTTTGAAAGTTTGAAATGACTTGTCAAAAGTTTACTAACATGATTAACACTTTCCATATTGAACAGTTGCAGGACTATTTCAATGTACTCTCACTGTGAATCCGTCAACTTTCTACTCTTTAAGTCCTTGTTGATTCTCATGCCAACAATCTGTTTGGCTGCTTTCAAATCATTCATAACAAACTCTGTAGACTATTGTGCCTTAAGATTAGAAATCTCATCTATAGTTGATCCTACAATCAACATATGATCTACATACAAAAGAGGCATAATATATGAAGTAGTAACCTTTTTTACATAACAAGAATGATCCCCATGATGACTACTAAACCCCATATCTATTATAAAGGTATCAAGCCTTTTATACCACTGTTTGGGTAACTATTTTAAACCATACAAACTTTTTTACAATTTGCAAACCATTTTCTCTTTTTCTTTGACAGAATAACCGTATAAATAATAAATTTCGATTCCAAAAATCACGACAAAAAGTTGTAGGAACAAATTGAATTTTTATTGAATTTGAATATGAATTACAATATTTGGTTGAATTTCTAAATCAAAGAAATAAGATCCTCTAATTATTCGGTTTAAATGTTGACTCGACGATTTGACAGTGTATTCCTGCATCAAACAACGCAATGTCCTCTGAGTTTGGTAGAGTAAAGGAGGAAACTTAGGTGAGATAGATATCTCTCGATTGCTTGATATCTTTAAGTGTTGATGTGAATTTTTTTTTTTTTAATCCGGTAGAGTGCATATCTATTTATTGGAGCGTGATGTGAAGAGTAATGAAAAGATTCAAACTCTTGATAATTATCTCTATTCTATTAATTTTTTTTAAAAATAATTATTTAATCTTATAATTATCTCTTTTATTTTTTTTAAAAGTATAAATATTTAGTGACATAATTATCTCTATTTTTAAAGAGATAATTATTTAGTAACAAAATTACTTCTTTTTATTTATTTTTAAAAAATAATTAGACACTTTCATTTGATTTAGAAAAAAAT
Source organism: Heliamphora exappendiculata (assembly GCA_034768845.1). Taxonomy (NCBI): domain Eukaryota; kingdom Viridiplantae; phylum Streptophyta; class Magnoliopsida; order Ericales; family Sarraceniaceae; genus Heliamphora; species Heliamphora exappendiculata. Next base: position 16,348 of record JAOTRH010455010.1, on the reverse strand, counting down.
ATTTATTTATTTTCTCTTATAATTCTCATGAACTAAGTGACTTAATTTAATTAACCAAAAACTTATTATATAGATAACTACATTATTTAACATGTACGAACAAACAATTGAAATATGTTTGTGTCATTTAATATGGAACCGTTTTAACACATAATAATATTTGATTTGTCAATAATTTTATTATATATTTTTTTTTATCATTGAACACATATTAATTTGTGATACAAATGCTCCTTCGAGACTTTCTTTACATTTATCTAAGAGAGTATTGAATTTTTTTTTTCTCTTCATTTTTTTAATTTTATTTTATTGAAAAGAAAGAAGACAAAAAAAAGTGCCATCTTCTAAATATAGTGGGACTCTATGTTAAGGAAAGAATGCTCTTAACAGTGCGCCACTTTGACGCAACTCTCTCTCTCTCTCTCTCTCTCTCTCTCTCTCTCTCTCTCTCTCTCTTGTTGCTAGAATTTGTCACTTTTTTTTAAATTGTGATTTTTTTCTTTGCTGTCTATTTTTTTTTTTGACAAATTCTTTTTTCTTCTCTTTTTTTTTTTCTTCTTTTTTCTTTTTTCCTATATTTTTATTCACAATTTTACTCCCTTCTTTTCTTATACTACTGCTACACGCATTATTTCACTTTTTTTTTCTTTTTGCTAGCATTCCTAACACCTTTTTTCTTTTCTTTTTTTTCCTTCTTTTTTAAAAAACAATTTTTTTTTTTGTCTTTTTTGTAGTTTTATTATTAAATGCACTCTCACATTCTTTTGATAACAAATTTTCTCCTGTTTTTTCTTTCATTTTTATTTGTTGGAACATGAATTCTTTTGATGACGATTAAAACCTTTCTTCACCTTATTTTTTTTTTCTTTTTTTTTTCACTCTGACACTTTCTTAACGCACTTTATTCTCTCTTTTGCTAACAAATTCTCTTCTATCTCTCTTTTTCATTTTTTTTAGGCTGAGGAACTTTTTTGTAGAACATGAATTCTTTTAGAGACGGTTACCTCGCTCTAGTCTCGGGATTTTAGAAAATCTTAGACATTACTATGTCCCCAGTCTCGGGATTTTGGATTTCGATCGCTGGAGATTTGTTACTTTGCCTAAGTCTCAGGATTTTAGAAGACCTTGACCATTACTATGCCCCCTATCTCAAAATCTTAGACTCTGACCGTTGGAGATTTGTTACTTTTTCCTAGTCTCGAGATTTCAGACCTTGGCCATTGCTATGCCTCAATCTCAGAATCTTGGACTTTGATTGTTGTAGATTTGGTGCCTCTTTCTTGTTTCTCAAGATGGTTTTCTATAGAGATCATTCAATTCGTAGCATGCAATTCATTTCCACTCGCAGAAAAGAAGTTGAACCTGAGAAGATAGTTTTAGACCTAGCAATCTATGATTTAGTGATTGACACTCTTGCACTAGATTGGCATCCTTCTGATAGCATACCACAGCTTAAGAAATGATACATTTTATCATCAAAAGAATTGATAGACCACTGAGGATCTATTGTCACTTATCCTGCACCACTACTATTGCAATCTTCATTTTATTTTGAACATGGCTTTTCTGAACCATTGTTGGTGTTAAGTGATCGACTTAAAAAGGAGAGGCTACTTCGAATCCCATCAAACTTATTTTGGAAAAATTTCTTATGTTCTTGGATATTGGGAGGGGTTGGAAGATGTACTTAGTTGCAATAAAGATATCTTTGGGGCTACAAAGATATATGATATACATTATGATTCTTTGTTAGTATATGATCGTGATGGGAATCTTATTTGCTCATTTTGTGAATAAATTTGGTATGCTGGATGCACATGATATAAATACACCATTGGCTAGTTACTTTCGACTTGCTAAGGATTAGTTACCTAAGACCGAGTAAGAGCAAGAGTACATAAAATGGGTTCCATACATATCAGCTGTCAGAAGCCTAATGTATGCCATGGTTTATACCAGGCCAAACATATCACATGCAGTAGGAGTTGCAACAAATACATGAGAAATTCGAGAAAATAGCATTGGGATGCAGTTGGATTCTCGGGTATTTAAGAGGTACCAAAAATGCAATATTATGTTTCAGACAAAGTCCGGTGGATTTACACAGTTATGTTGATGCGAATTTGGGTGGGTGATGACACAGATCATAAAAAAAGAACAACCGAGTATGTGTTTACATTTGGTGGTATGGAAATCAATTGGGTGCCTCAGTTGTAGAAAATAACAGCTCTATCTACGGCGAAAGCCGAGTATGTCGTCGTTACTGAAACTAAGAAGGAGATGACTTGTTTATAGTGTTTTCTAGATGAATTTGGTAAGAAGAATGAGGGCTATATTTTATTCAGTGATAGTTAGTGCATCATTCGTCTTGCAAATAACCCAATATTTCATTCTAGGACGAAGCACATTCAATTGAGAAATCATTTCATCCACTCGCTCTTGGACGATAGGGTGTTTTCTCTAGAGAAGATCTGTAGCAGTGTAAATCTAGATGATATGTTAACAATGATAGTCACTATTGAGAATTTAAAGCTATGCTCAGTTTCAGTTGGTCTTTTAGCTCGAAGACGGAGTTTGTTCAAGCTGGATTGATTTGTTGTATGACAGTGATTCTTTTTTTATAATAGTTTAGGTCATGTGCTGGATTAATCTCCAAGTAAGAGATTGTTCGAATGTATATAGCCTAATAAGCACCAAAACACAAAAATTCAAAAGTCGGCGCTAGAAAATCACTAGTTGGATGCTCAAACGCCGGCACTCTAGAAGCCGATGCTTGTGGGGCACTTAAGCGCCGACAATCTAGAATGAGGCACTAGTTGGGCACTAGGCCGCTCGAGCACTAGACAACACTGAGGATTCCAGTATGTGGTCCTAGCAAGGCACTCAATAGGTGCTCGAGCACCGCCATGCTAGTATATTTTTTATTTGGGGTTTTATATCATTATTTGTGTATTTAACATAATATAACTTGCCATAGAGTCTTCTAAAAGGCACGAAAATTACCTGAAATTATTGTACTATGTATATTTGCCCTATATAATAAAAACTCGCAGTATTTGTAGATGTAGGTATTTTTGTCAAATTACGTATATTTTGTGTTTTTTGTGTGTGATTGATTCTTGTACTTGTTATTCGTATTGTTCGTAATTGTTTATCTCAAAAATCTTGTCAGAAATTCATTCATAACCCCAATATTTGCTACACATAAAATAATTCAGATATTATTATTTTTAGATCATTCTTGCTTTGATTTACTCTCTCTTCAGTAGTAATTTGAGAATTGTAAAGATGGATTTTTCAACCAGAGCTACCGTGCGCGTTCCTGCAAAGAGAACTTGGCTGACATTAGGGTTATTTTAGTAAAAGTAGGATTAATTCAAGGGCGACTGGGTCATACAAATTAAATTTGTAGGGCCAGGACCTTACGAAGAAAAATCTTATTTTTTGGGGATTATTGGCAAAAAGTCCTAAAAATAGGACTTAACAAATAAATAAGAAAAATGCAGCAGGACTAATACAACATTCTCTTTTTTTCACAGCAACTCTCACAAATGAACATTCTCTTTTTATACTAATTTTTTTTGCACCCGTTAGGTCACGGACAGGGAGAGGTATTTACAATTTCTATCTTATTTTCTCCTGCCTTGTCCTGATTAAATAAATTAAATATGTTTAATATATAAACAAGTATATAAATTTTATTTTTTAACAATATAATAGGATTAAAATATAAAAAATTATACTTATTTTTAATTTTTCTTCTATTTTTTATTTTTTTTATTTTTAATTCTAATCATTGATCAATATTATTATTTTAATATCTTATCGTGTAATTATTATTAGTATTAATCTTTTTTAAAGTAAAAAGATATATTTTTGTTACACACTCGCCTTGTCACTCTCCTGATTATTTTTCTTTCTTTGACCCGCCTCGCTGATAAACGGGGTGAGGGTAGGAGAACATACCCCACCCCAAACGCGCACCGTTGTTATACTTATGGGTCCTACTAATTTAGGGCCTATTTGGCAACTAGCTTAAAAATTTATTTTTTTGTATTTTTTACTTTTTTACCTAAAAAGCTGAATTGGGTTCAAATTAAATTGTTTAGTAACTTAAGTTTTAAGTTAGTTTTTTTATGTTGGTTGTTTCGCTAAAAAGCTGGCTTTTTTGCTTTTTGTTAAAAGTGGACAATTTTATTTTTCTATATATTTGATATTAACAATTATATGTAGTTGGTAGTGGTAATAATAAGTTATGAATAAAAGGTATTATTGTATTTTAAAAATAGTAGGAGTTTTAATAAAATATTTTAGGAGTTCGTGTTTTAATTTGATTTTTTAGCTTTTTAACTTTTTTATTTTTTGCCAAATAAGTAACCTTAACTTTTTGACATTTTTACTCAAAAAGCTAAAAAAATGAAGGTTGCCATTCAGGCCTTAGTTTCAAGATTTGTGGAATCGAATTGAATAAGTTTGTAAAATTAAATTACTAATACCAAAATTTATAGTATTAACATAACTGTCATTGATATTATTATATCAAGGTTTGAATTATTTTACTCCCAAGATTGTTTAGGACTGTTATTCAATTATTTATTGAACTCCAATTAATATTAATGAAAACTTTTAAATGCATAATCATATTTGTAATTGGACATATAAAATAACATATAAAATTTATATAATTAAACATATTGTACTTTTAAAAATGTATTTTTTTTCTTTTCTAACACAATTCGAAAAGAGCGATTGACGCTAATTCCAACTTTAATTTTACAATCGAAAGTTCACATATTTTAAAATATGTTATCTTTTCTCGCGACACATTTTGAAAAGAATAAATGAGATAATTTAAACTTAGATTTAAAGGTCAAACGCTCACCTAGAGGATTTACTCTCTACAAAAAATAAAATTTGAAATGAGAGTAATTTTGTCAATTTTAACTCTCTTATTCTTCTCTCTTTCCCCTCCCCACCTCCTCTCTTCCCCCTCTTTCTTGCTTGACAAACTCATTTTTAATTTCTCATGTAAAATCATTTACTGTTTTAAATCTCACTTTCTACAATAAGTTTATTCATCTCCCTCTCCCATTCTTTTTATAGGCATCATTGCTCTGTTCCAATGTTGCATTAATGTAGTTAAATTGTATTTGATGATGCCTTTGGGCATGAACATTCCGCTACTATCACCATTATTCAATTTAATACCTTCCGTATCCTATTCTATTCACCAAAAACTCTAAAAATAATATATATTACATCGTATAAATTACCATCAATACTAATATTGTGAACATATTTTAGTAATTAAATTTAAGTATAATATGATATGACATTTCATGTATTTAGTATAAAAATAAATAATAAATTTATAAGATGACATAAGTACCACAAATAAGATGACATATCATATGTTTGTCAAATGCAAGTATTAAATATGATCATCATAATATTACTTAAATTACCACATTCTCACAAATGTGGTCGACTCCACATAAATTGTTAGTGTGGATCTCATTATATTTATGAATATGTAGCTATTTATGTGATATAATATCCGCTTTCTATATTGGACTTATATTTGTGGTGTTTGGCGTTATTAAAATTAATAACTTATAGATTGTAGGTTGTAGCAAAAGTTATGAATATTTAGTAAAAATATTATAACTTGTAACTGAAATAGAAAAAAAATATAGTTATAATTTATTATAAAAATTATAAATATTTAAAAAAAATTATAATTTATAATTAAAATTAATAATAATAAATTAAAAATTACTATGAGTAACTTTGTCAAATATTTCCGATATGCCCTTAAAATCTTAACCATGATAAAGGTACAAAAGTCATATAAAGACATGACATATAATAACACATGTACAGACAGCAACCCCAAATGGGTCGCTTAGAATGGAAATTCTAGGCTCTAGAAAAGATCTAATACACATGAAAAGGATCTAATTAAAGGCGTTGAGAAAAATGGGTTAAATTAGCAAGGCATTAGCACGAGGGTGGAGCTTCTCTCTGGTCTATTATGTGAATTGTACCATATATTTGAGATGTGTGGAGTTTATTTTAGTTTTATTTTAATCATCAAAACTATTTATTTTATTATTCTTAATGTATAAATTATATATGTAAAATATTAAAGTGATTGAATATTGATAAGCATATAAATAAATTATATTTTGCCTTTAAAAAAATAACAGCAAGTGAGCACTGTTAATAAAAAATAGCGGTAGATGAACAACACCGGCCGTTAATTTTTTATAAGACAAAATATGTTTTATATATGCAGTTAACATATTCAATTAAATTATTTTTTTACATGAATAATTTATTATTGAGAATAACAAAGTAACGATTTAAATCATTAAAATAGTACCGACTCGTGAAGTCCACGCGTTCCAAATGCACGGTGCAATTGGGATAATGGACTGGAGAGAAGCAAATTCCTTTGCTGAAAGCCCGAGGGAAGGGTGATTGAGATGCTTGGAGTCCTTGGACTACATTACATAGCCTGAGATGGCACAACAGAGCAGAGCTCAATGGACCCATAATCAAGCAACTCCTCAATCATTTGCTCTATGTGGTCATCTTCAAGTGCCTTGAACTGTTGGGTAACCCAACTCGCCTCCTGCGGCGGTGCCACCATTGGCTTCTTCTCCGGCGACCACCCGCCCCACTCATTGCCATTTCCTATAATGACATTCCCGGCGGTGGCGACAACAACGTGCGGAGTTTGAATTGGAACGCTTTGAGGCTCCGGCGGCGCCGATTGTTTCGTCATTTGAAGGGAAGCCATGTAGCACTTGTGCAACTTGGCTGTCAAAGTGGCCGAGAGGAGCTTCAACGACGACGACTGCGGCGCGTTGGGGTTGTAAGGGAAGTTGGTTCTGGCCCTTGGACCGCACATCAGTCTCGCCGCCTCGTCGTAGGCTCGCGCCGCATCCTCCGCCGTTTCGAAAGTCCCTAGCCAAATTCTAGTCTTCCTGCACACACAAAAGAAACGTTTCTTTCATTACCAAGGCAAAAAAATTACAAAACCTCCAAAGAAAACGTCCATTCTATAATGTCAGCTCACAGCAATGGGTGCCGAATTTCGGAGACCCACGAGCCCCAGTGCCTCTGCCGGACACCCCGATATCGCTGTTGCGGTCTCGCCATGGTTGTGTGCAAAATTGAAACGTTTCGTGGCAAGGTGTTTGTGGAAATGTCTGAAAGAGAGAACGAGGCACTTAAAGAGAATGGTGGGAACATGCACTCATGGAAGGGGGGAAGGAGAGGGATGGTTTGGGGGGGGTTTTGTAGTTGGCTTTGTTGACAGATATAGGCGGTGAACTGTGAAAGTGCTATTTTTTTTCTCTGGGATTTCTGGCAACCAATTTAAACAAAGGGGACCCACAAGGGGGTTGGGGGTCTTCCCCTTCTTTACAAATTATCTATTACTTACCGCTCAGCTTGGGCAAATTATGGAACCCGGAATACTATATATAATATCACGTAATATATTTACAAAATAAAAAAATTTAATCACACTAATTGAATTTCTTTTATCTTTTATATATTTAATAAAAGAAGGCTAATATTGTATTACACAGAGTATTTTTTAATTATATTATTAAACAAAAACACTACATAAATAATATCATATAGTACTACAAAACTATCGAATAATTGTTCGTTGGCTTGTGGCAAGTGACATGAATATTAAATACACAGGTGAAACAAAAATTCCCATAAGTGGCCAAATTCAATTCACATGAACATTATAAAACCCTTTGTTCCACCCAACAAAAAAGCATAAGAAAAAGAAATCCCAATCTTGTGTGTCATTATTAAATTTCTCCCCCCCTCATAGCTCAAGAAAATCTAAGGTCTTGGGTCTCACAGATCTTTCATGTGAGTATGTACCAGGACCCAATCAAAACACTGAACACCAACAAAAAATTCTTTAGAAAAAATTACAAAGATACCCTTAAACTATAGACTCAATGTTTATTAAATACTTAAATTTTTAATTTTATCAATTGAATACCTAAACATTCTGACTCCAATAAACTAACACCATAGCATCAAATGCCGTAAAAATAGACGAAATTAGCATGCGCAGACTAAGTCCACATTTTGCAATGTTAGCTAATTTTGTCTACTTTTTGATGGGTTTAACGGCATAGTGTTAATTAATGAGAATGGAAATGTTTAATTATACAATTGTGAAAATTAAAAATTTAGGTGTTTAACAGACATTGAATTAATAGTTCAATTTTTTTTTAAAACTTGTACTATTCCTAATGAAAATTAATTGGCTAGTTATAGCAAGAAATATTGATTCTGAGAGTGACGTTATGAAGTTTTTGAAACGGATAATAATATCACCAGTCCTAACCACCGGAACGTATTGTATGTTTTACGATAGATTATTTTTTACCGCATGTTATAATATCTCAATTTAATTTGAATCACACATTTGTATGGGTTTCACCTTTAAAAATGATGCAATCTACACAAATATATGGTCCAAATCGAGATAAAGCACGGCAACACTTGATATGAAAGAAAATTTCATATAGCATCAATTATAAGGTTAGTAAAAACATATTCATTGATTATATTACTTCTCTTTTTACTAATCTAATATAAAAAATAGTTTTTACTTTTATTATCTTTTTTTAATCTTTTTTTTATCTCTATAAATTAATAAACTAATAAAGTTATGTTTTGAATTGAATGTCTTAAAATTAGCGACAAAGCAGTATCGAATTATTAATATTACTTTATATTTTACTTTTAAATTACTAAAATTAAATAATTTAGTGTCTTTAAGCACATGTAATAACTAGTACTATATGAGACATGAGTATTGAAGAATTAAAAAAAGTTTCAAAATAAATGACTAGAAGCGACATAATTCAAAATGAAACAATTAAAGATAAATTGATAGAAAATTAAATATACTGAATAGTGAAAATATATTAATCCTTGAGAATTGGTGTTGAAGGGATTAACTTCATTTATAATTAAATTTTTGAGGTTTAACATGAGACTCAAAACACTGGAAGCTATCCAATAACTGTACTTTGGTCACATGTAATGAGAATTTTATTAGTGTAATACCTAAAAAAAACCATGCAATGAGAATAAATATATATAATGTAAAAATAATAATAAAACAATATTAAATGAACAAATTTAAACATAAATTTAATCACATTTTTTTTACATAAGATGAGTCCCATAATTATATAGAATTAGTAAAATTCAATAATAATTGAATTACTATTAAATATAATGTTCCCAAGGCCTATGTATAGGGGGTGGCCGTGAGGCCATGCCCCTGAAAATATTTGAAAAATGTTATTAACCTATGCAGTTTTTTTTATATATATATAAATAGTATAAAAGTGCCATAAAGTTAAGGGTTAGTGCGGGTTAAATTAAGACAGGTTGAGAAAAAAATTCAATTAATTTATTTTTAATAGGTAGTCGTTTTTTCAATTCACCATCGATCTACTGATCATCAAAATCAACGGGTTTAGTAATATTTTTTGACGATTTCAACTCGCGATTTAAGTGGGTTAACATGTTAAAAATTATAAAATTTTAATATTATTTTTTTAAAATCTGTTTCTAGAAAATAAAAATATAATGTAATTTTTAAACAAAAAATTGTATTTAATACGCCAAGCAAAAAACTAACTAAAAATAATAGTAATAATTCAATAATAATAATAATATAATTAAATATCTCTATCAATAATATACACATTACATACTTATTAAAAAAACATATTCGCAACATATAAAGTAGTAATTAAAATAATAAATATTTTAATTTATTTTTTATTTCTTTATGAATGATAAGAAATTTATATAAATATAAATTTATATAAAGTTGAGATTCGTCGCATGTAAGAATACAGTAATTAATATTTAATGTATACTTTAGGCGAGTTGAATTGATAACGGGTTGAAAAAATATAACATGTAATCAGCACAATTTTTTTTTTTTACTTAATTCATCCAACTCAATTCACTCACACAAGCACAAGTTGGGTTGAGTTGAGTTGAATTAAATTTATACGTTAAAACAAGTTAATGAATTATTTGCACACTCCTATATAAAACTTAAATATTAGGTCTGTCTATGCCTCCATGCATAGAATACAAAAACTAGAATTCATTAAATTTAAGTAACTGGCATCTCAAAAAAAAATGGTCCTTATTAAAAAAATTAAGCTAAACTGTTTTACATTTCTAAAAGCCCATTAACTCTTTTTTTTTTTTCTCAAGTGAAAAAAAAATTATGAACTTTCTAAATATTTTAACTTTTTTGGGAATTAAATAAATATAATCCACTCAATTAAAAAGTTAAGTCTATTCTCAAAATTTTTTAAAAATGTCGCATTATTATTTTAAATACTTTAACTTAAAAATAAAAAATAAAAATATATTAAATATTTTAACAAAAAAAGAAAAAGTCGAAAAAAAATTACCCTAAAAAATTACTCAAAAAAATCTAACTTTTTTTTTCTTATCCTTTTTTATATATGAAAAAAACTAACTTTCTTAAAAACTAAATTTTTTAGAAAGATGATTATAGCTATGCATAGATGATTATAGCTATGCATAACAAAATGATCCACAAACAAAGAAAAAGTCTGTGAATCCAAAGGCATAAAAATGATTGAGTCAACCCTAATAGGGACACACTAATTAAAAGATGATAGACCATAATAATTATGCTAACAATCAAAATCATTTACTCGAATCTTAAACATTATTACAGCATCACATCGCATATTTATGGATCATTAAAAAACATAAATATAATTAATATGAAATGGCAAGTATGGTAATTAATGCTGCAACATAAAATGTGCTATGTCTCTTCAAAATAAGGTGGGCCATTTAGTAGTTGGAAGTTTTGTGATTCTTTCATTTTTCATGCTAATTTTATATGGTGGTGAAATAGGGATTGTTTAGTTGAGCTCGATTTGTGTTTGGCTTGTTATATAAAAAAAATATATTTTTAAAATTTTAAAAAGGTAAAAAGATTTAAATATATTACAAATTTAATATAAAATTAAATAAAAGATTACATCAAATTTGAGATAACTCTCCAAAAGAAGAGAGAAAAATCCCCAGACTGAGAGGAGAAAATCTCGCACGGGAGAAAATTCAAACCGCCACGCATGAAAGTATTATTAAAACATAATTAAAAGTATCTAAAGAACAAAAATAAACCACCATGACCTGCGCAATGTTGTCCTCGATCATTTTATAACTAGTTAAAATGGTATCGTAGACTCCACCGAACTCCTGCAAAAAGCTTTACTAAAGGCCTAATCTCAATATTAATCTTACAAGTGATCTACCTGCATCGCGGGTCTAGTAGGCATCCAGATCTAAGATTGCTATTCTGGAAGAATAGAGTGGTGAATAACGAATGATGAAAGGAGGAAAAAAAACACACAAAAATTAAAACAAAACACAGACCACCCACAAAATAGAATAAAAGTGAGAAAAATAAAAGAGTGAGGAGAGATAAAAAAATAAAAAAAGAGATAGAATATAAAAGAGAGATAAAGAGGGAGATCATATGAGGTTACTACCATTGTCGTCCTCCTCTTATCGAAAAAGCACTATTTTTTTATGCAATAGAGAGAAAGCGAGAAACATTAAATGAGTTAAAACTTTTTTGTTTTTTTTTTTTTAAATAGGCATGAAACCTAAGTATATTGGCGACCTATAAAATTATACAGAGAGCGTAAGGTTCTTTAACAATGAAATTAAAAATAGAAATGAGGTGAGTTTTATGAACAAATTTGTATGACAAAACGAAGAGAGAATAGTAGTTGGGTGAATAACATTGTTAGCCAATATGAGAGCGGATTGATGTAGAAACACTGAAGAATTCATATTGCATTGAATTTTGCATCTCTAAATTGAATAATTATTCTTAAGAGTGTAGCCATGTCTCCTATTTGTGACTTATTGATGGAGTTATTAAGATTGAGAAAGAACTCTTTAAGAGATTATCAGATCATAAGATTTATCTAATTATCTCAAATTAGTATTCTACTCCTAGTTAGCTAAGTCAACCAGTAGTCGACTAACTTTTACGTTTATATACTAAAAATCATGCTATTTTTGGTATTATTTTTATTTATTAATAAAAATTATTTTTCTATTTTAATAAAAATCTGTATGAGTAATGTATGTATTTTGTTATTTATTTAATATTATGCATATGTGTTTTTTATTCTACATATTAATTAATCTGGTGTGTAGAATTCAGCTTACACACAGAAAATCATATTATTGGTTCTTGTAAAATATAACTTTATAGTTTATAGTCCTTGATAGAATTGGACAAACTATCGGTACGATTGTTGCACAGTATTTTAGTAGGTCTGTTTTGATTACGGAGAACGGTATAGTTTGGATTATAGTTTTGATTTATTGTGCTAGTATATTTTGTGTATATTGAATAAGACTGCATTGGAATAATTAGTTTTGTACTGATTATATAAATTGTTATAAGTGCTTATATTTTTAATCCTAAAATAATTATTAAACATGTATATTTAATATTCGTTATTTTGATTCATTAAATAGTGCGATCTTTTACAGATCTATAATCCTAGTAAGTTGAATAACGACATTACTTATATGGTAAATATTAATTATTGACAGAATCTATGCCCTAAATAGATATTGGTGATACTCTCTTAAGAAAACTTATAAATTTTAATTATGATAAAACCTACATGTAATTTTATAATCCGACATATTAAATAAATTAAGCGAAAGATCTTAAGGAATTGTGAAAGAAGCCGAATAAATATAATATCAGTAATTTAATTTAATTGACGAGTATCTATCGTCTAAACGTGGGGTGAATCATAAGTATTTAATAACATAAACTCAAAAGTTCAATTTTGAAAATAAAATCGGGAGTGCAATTACAATTCTTTAGTGATATGATTTATAATTTATATTTTTAAGAAAGTACTTCTGAGTTGAAGTGAATTTTTCTAATTACATTATAAACTTGTATCTTATTTACTCATTATGTCCTTACTATAGCTTATATATATGCCATTATAACCCAAGCCGCCAGATTATTATATCATTTAGTCTTTTAGGATTTTCACAGATTGTAAGAACTAAAGAAAAAGAGAGGTAGCTAAATAAGGTTTGAAGCACAAAAGATCAAAACCCACCTTTTTGTTCGTGTCTTCGATATTTGGAAATACAGCAGAAGATCTGAGTGAAGAAAAGATTGTCGATCATCTGCCATGTTGATCTTCGGATTCAAGTTCAAGAACAAAAACGCGATCAAACTAGAGGGATCACGCAGATATAATATATATTCTGCCTTGTGGATGTACCGAATTTTTGTTTTGAGTTTTAGGAAAAAACTAGAGTTTTTCCATACAGGGTTCCATTCAGACAATTTTCCCTTCTGTCCTGACAAGTAGGCACAATACGTTTTTTTTTTGTTGTTGTCTGCACCTTGTCCTACGCTATATTTGATTCGATTCATATATGCTGTCATTGTATCTTGGAACCAAGCCACACGTCTCCTAATGTCACATACTAAAGAGCTACATATAATACCATTGGACATATTCATTATCTTTGAAAAACCTTATTAATTCTCTATGAAATTTCTAATAGTATAGTTTGTGCTATATTATAATGGCCACGTAATTGGTTCTATGATATCTTAACCACATAATCTGTGCTATGATTTTTAGCTATATTGCATGTGCTATGCCAATATAGTATGTGCTGTACTCCTTAAATATATAGTTTGTGCTATAACAACATATTCACATAGTTTGTGCTATGTTTCTTGCTTCGATTATATAGTTTGTGCTATGATTTTTCATTCTTTGGTGTCCTTTGGGATCCTAACCTAGAGAGTAACTTAAGGTCATGTCAAGTGGCTTGGCCCAATTGACTCACCTAATAATTTATTTTTATTATTTTTTGAAATGACAACAGCTTATGTCGTAGAGACCTCCTTTTTGCACTCTAGTTACTCAAGTTCTATTTATTTTTCTTCCTACGATATTTTTAACCACCTCCGAGGACGATAATTTTTGCACTTTCATCAAAGAGTCGAACTCCCAAAGAGGTAGCAATCATGGACCCGTTCTACACAATAAATAAGCTGCATGGCATGACCTAAGTCTCTCGACCTTAGTGACTCGGCCTGAGTGACTAGACCTGAGTCACTCGATTTTTGGAGTAACTTGGCTTGTATTACTCCAAAACACTTATGGGGTCCTTATCAACCTTAGGAATCTATAGAGAAATACAGTGGTAGAACGAAAAAGTTCTAAAAAAATGAAAGATCTCCATGCAGAGAGAAACATAAGCCTCCACAAAGGGAGGACACAAATCTCTATGCAGGGACGACACAACTCTCCACACATAACTGATAATCTTCTCAAAAAAGAGTGATGATTAACTCTAACCTAAAAAACAAAACAAAAACACAAATAACATAAAGCAATCCAAACACCATGAGTCACAATTAAAGTTTTATCCTTCTATCATAGCTTACTGAAAAAATAATGTAATCTCTACTACTGCTCACAAAAATATCCCAGTAAAGATCAAAATAGTCACCTAGCATTGAAAATGTCACTCTCAGTGTTGGTCTACTATTGTCGATCTAAATTGATCTAGATCTAGAAAGCTTTCTGATGAAAAATTGATAATATATAGACAAATGATGAGAAAAGTCGTACACACAAACACACTAAAAATGAAAACAAAACAAAACAAAACAAAACAAACAAAACAAGGAAAATAGAAACTAGAAGAGGGGTAGATCAAAGATGAGAGAGGTGGATGAAAGAAAGGGAGAAAAATTCTAGAAGTGGAGCAAAGAGGGAAGAATGAGAGTTGGGATGGGGGAGATGGAGAAGGAGAGCTATAAGAGGGGGCACCATTGCCGGCCATCTCATTTAGGAGGAGAATTCTTAACAAAAACTAGTAAAAAACATAGAGAAAAAACCGTAATTGAATTAACGAGAAAACACATACATTTGTAGATGATATTGATTTGTCATAAATTGTCTATTTTGTTATAGTGAGAAAAAACCCTAAAAAATTAATGAGTTAGAGTTGAAGACAATTTAAAACTTATTTTTGAAGTTTTGCTCCATATGCTTACTTTGTATTCATAAAAAACTTGAGTTTGGCTTGATTGAAATTCATTTGCAATCACTCGAATGATAAATAAAAAAACTAAAGGTAAATTACGCTGACCTCATCTGAAATTTCTTACAAGAACAGAAATCTTTCATGTGGTTTAAAAAATATCACTAATCTCCCATCAGATTTAATTCTAACATCAAATATACCAAACCGTTAAAATTTTTAACGAAAACCACCATCAAACCCCAAAATCGCCCTCAAAATCATCATATACCCCAAAATTACCCCCAAAATCACCACACACCCCAAAACCACCTCCATCTCCAAAACCACCTCCACACCCGAAAAACTATCCCCACACCACAAAACCACTTACTGCCTCCATCACCGCCACCGACTGTCAACCCCTACACCGTCGCCACAGTCGTCCCTCTCTCTGCCCTCTCTCTCTTTGCCGTCTCTCTCTCTCGATGAGGGGGTCAGCGATCGGCGATCGGTGGTCGGCGACGGTGAGTGAGACTGGTGGCGGTGGCGGTGAGAGAGGCGGTGTGGGGGTCTGTTGTGTGTGTGTGTATATATATATATATATGAGAGAGAGAGAGAGAGAAGGCCACCAGCGTCGATCGCCTCCCTCACCACCGCCGACTGTCAACCACCACATCCCCGCCACCGTCGATCCCCACACCGAGAGAGAGAGGCGGTAGAGAAGATAGAGAGAGACGACAGAGAGAGAGGGCAGAGAGTAGAGAGCAGAGAGAGAGAGAGAGTAGAGAGAGGGACGGCGGTGTGGGTGTTGGCGGTGCCAGCGGTGTGGGGGTTGGCGGTCAGTGGTTTTGGGGTGTGGGGTGATGTTGGGGTGTTGGGTAGTTTTGAGGGCGGTTTTGGAGTTGTAAAGGTGGTTTTCGTTAAATATTTTAACGGTTGGGTCTATTTGATATTAAAATTAAACTTGAGAGAAGGTTATTAATATTTTTAAAACCACATAGGAGGTTTCTGTTTTTGTCAAAAACCTCAAGAAAGATCAGTGTAATTTACCCAAAAACTAAATGCATTTTGAAACAGGTTAAGTATACCTCATTTGAAATTGAATGGAAAATTAGTGAGAGGGGGGTTATATGTAGTGTAGTGATATCTAAATTAGAATAATTTTAGTAATACAAGAATTGAT
>JAOTRH010454999.1:0-29720 GCA_034768845.1 Heliamphora exappendiculata | reverse complement strand
TTAGATAAAAAAATTCTTATTCAAGTATTTAGAAAACAAGTATAACTTTCAATTCACTTATGAACAAGATATTTTAATTCACAAGAATACTTTCAAGTATATTTTCAACTATAATTTCTAGTTAGAAGATTAACGCACAAGTAGTTTTTAATTAACTTATAAGTAAGATTCAAAACCTTTTGATAGAATATTTAAGCACAAGCGTAGATGTTAATTAACAATATTTAAACTTTTTTTTTGAAGATTAAGATGCAAGTGTATTTTTAATTTCAATTCACAATATCACAAGATTCAAACTTTCTTGTTTGAGATTTTAAAATGCAAGTAAATGATTTAAGTATAAATGAGTGTGATACAAAAGTAAACAACAAGATAATAATAATGATAAACAAGAAAAGTAAAGGAAGAGAGAAATACGACACCATGATTTTTACAAAGTTCGGTGCAACGGCCTACATCCTTGCCTCAAAGCCAGCTGCTATGAGGATTTCTTACTACTTCTCCTTTAATAGGTGGAGCAGCCTCGCTTCTTAGTCTAGGCAGAGAGTAGCCTCTCTTGAGAATGTACCATTCTTAAGTATTCCAATCCTTGTAGGCGGATTAGCCTCTTATGAGAAACACCTTTCTCAAGCACAAAGAAATAACAAGAATGTGTACAAAGAATTGGCTCCTACAATGGGCAGATGAGTACAAGAAATGAAAGCAGTATTTCACTTCTCAAAAGAATATATCAATGAAGCTCAATAAAAAATCTAATGATCTTTTCTCTCAAAAATTGATTGAAAAATCAAGAGTTTTGAAGCACAATGAAGTAAGAGTAAGAGATAGTGTTTTAGAGGCTTTTGATGGATAAAACCAGAGTACAAAGGCTCTATTTATAGGCCTCAATCATGGACTAGCCGTTGGGCTAAGTATGAAAATGTTAAACTAGCCGTTTCAACAAAAAATACGAAATTTAGCCTATTCAGTCGACTGGGAAAGCTTGTTCGGTCGACTGGACCAGCATTCAGTCGACTGGACTGTGTTAAATCTCAAAGCTTGTTTGAAAAAATATTTTCAGTCGATTGGATGCAACTCTTTAGTCGACTGGAGCGCTAAAAATACAGAATTTTGATTTTCCAAAAGATTTTGTTCTCTTTATGTTTTGGAAAAATATTTTAAAGATATTTTAGGAATCCTATGAGCTTCAAAAGATATATCCATGAGTTTTAGTGAATTTACATAGGTCCTACAAATGAAATTCAAAACTCTTCTTCAATCTTTCACTTTATCAACTCTTGTATTGTTCCAAAATCTTGTCGTCAAAGCATTTGATTTGAAACTTGTGTTATGGCTTTCATTTTGTATATTTGATTGTGCTAATCATGTACTTTCTATAAACAATCTCAATTTTTACAATTAGATACTTAGGTTTGTTATCATCAAAACGGTCATTGAAGCCTTATTAGGCCAACATTGTACAGTAAGAGAGTACCTCGGATGATCGAAGTAGTCGCTACGGCATTAGGCACAACTGGTATCTTAAAGGAACTGAGATTTGTGAGGGTGTACACTTGGCCTTGTGATCCCCTAGTCAGCCCACCATAGCCCAGTGTTGTGGGCTGTCGTACTGACTAGACTGAAGTACCCCATTTTGTAACCCTGGAAGTCTGAGTTACTGGCTGCTGTTGCCGGTAAGTCTGTCGTCCCTGAACTGGGTGAACAAGTGGTGCGCCTGCCGTGCTTTATGCACTCCCTCCCTGAGGGCAGTTCCTACGAAAATGTCCTGGCTCCACACCCAAAATAGAACTATGAAACTTTCCCTTCTGTGGAAAATTCGCCACACGTTGCCTTGGCTTCCTGCACCAAAAACAAATGAGCTCCCTTTGCGCTGACCTTCTTGATGAAGCCATTAAGGGCGCTGATGCAAAAACTGCTGCTGTAACCAAGAAGGATGAAGACTAGGGCCAAAGGACATTTACCTCTTGTTGGAGCGCCCACTTGATTGTGTCTCTGCTCCACCCTGCAGTGCCTTGACCTCCTTGGGTCTACGAGTCACACTCAATGTGTTCTCAATGGTGACTGTTGATTCCACCAGCTCTGTGAAGGCACGTACTCTCAATCCTGCCACCTGTTCCTTGATCGCGGGCCTTAGACCCCTTTCAAACCTCTTTTAGCATAGCTCGTCAGTAGATATACAGTCCTAAGTGAAGCGGGACAAGCTGGTAAACCTCGCCTCATACTATATAACACTCAACGCTCCCTAGATAATGGAAAAAAACTCCTCACGATAAAGATCCCTCGAGGACTCGGGAAAGTACTTTTCCAGAAATACCTTCGTGAAAGCATTCCAAGTATTTTCTACCACGTTCTAGTATACTTTCACCACTCATAGGTGTCACCCCTCAGCAGAAAAGCGACGAAAGAAACTCTCAAATCGTTCTCGATAATCTACAACGTATCAAGAATCCTTGTTACAAGCTCCAACCATTTAGTTGCTACCTTGAGATTGGGATCCCTAACAAAAGTAGGAGGGTTAAGACGCTAGAACTCACGCATCGCAGCAGTCGCCCTCGGCTCATGTACTCTCGCTCCTCCCCTAGCGGCCTCAGCTAGCTTATGGATGGAATCCACAATCTCCCGTAGTAACCCTACCCTATCAACTTGTCCTTGGGGAGCATTAGCATCCCCAGCATCATGGATTGGCACATTCCCTTGGCCTAAACTACAGCCACGGCCTCGACCATAGCCTCATCCTTTCCACGTTGACATAACTTCTACATGAAAGAAGTATAGAACATAACAACATAATATTCAATTTATCATGTTATTATCAATACAAGCCACATAATCATGCTAACTCTTAGCCATTCAAGATCATGCAGGCACACTCCACGTATCGAGGAGCACCGACAAGAGTGGTCAACCAATTTGAGTAACCTAGTTAGATTCCTTGCTTGAAAACACGTCGGCCAAATGCATTTCTAACTTGGGTTCCAAGTTTGTTAATCCAAATGCCCGAAGGCAAGACTAATCAAACTTAAGGTCCAACCACCATGCTCATGTTGCACACAAAATCCTCATACAATAACATGTGATATCCTGGTATTTCACATCGGAAAGAGAGAGGAAGTTCTTGGGCTATAAAGAAAAAATCTTGGACCCTTACATTCAACTAGGCCTTTTCCCATGTGGTAGAAACCCTAGCAGAATTCGCAGTTAAGCGTGCTTGAGTGGGAGCAATGTAAGGATGGGTAACCCCCTGGGAAGAACAAAATCGTGAGAGCTTTTGCGCAAAGTAGACAATATCGTTGCCATGTGAAGGGTCGGGGTGTTAGAGATGGTATCAGAGCCGACTCTCCTCACCTCCGAGTATGGGCCCTTGCCGTCTCACGTGACACGTGGGTGGGCTACTGAGTGGGCGGGTCGATAAGGACTGGTAGGCTACCGGAGCTGGCAGGCCACTGCATGGGGACGTGTAGCCCTAAGGGCGTGTATTGTGATATCCTGGTATTTCACAACGAAAAGAGAGAGGAAGTTCTTGGGCTATAAAGGAAAAACTTTGGACCCTTACATTCAACGAGGCCTTTTCCCATGTGGTAGAAACCTTAGCAGAACTCCGTAGTTAAGCGTGCTTGAGTGGGAGCAATGCAAGAATGGGTGACCCCCTGGGAGGAGCAAAATTGTGAGGAATTTTACCCAAAGCGAATAATATCGTTACCATGTGAAGGGTCGGGGTGTTACATAACAGATACTTATTCTCATATCATCAAAACATTTAAACACGAGCATATCAAGCACACGCAACCATTCTCACTAGATGATGCAACCTTTCCTACGGCTCTTACGTATTCGAACCTAGAGCTATGATACCAAGTTATCATGCCCCAAAACCCAGGTCATGTGAACCGCCCAAGAAAAACTCATTTTATGATACCAAGATCCACCAAAACCATCCGAGCCCAAACAGGTTAAGAATATAAGTTAAAAGCGACATTAAAACCTTTGAAAACATGCTCCCGGGGGTTTAATTTAAGTAAAAAAAAGCTCGCAAAGAGATCAGAAAGAGAGAGGAAGTTCTTGGGCTATAAAGGAAAAACTTTGGACCTTTACATTCAACGAGGCATTTTTCCATCTGGTAGAAACCCTAGCAGAACTCCGCAGTTAAGCGTGCTTGAGTGGAAGCAATGCAAGAATGGGTAACCCCCTGGGAGGAACAAAATCGTGAGGGCTTTTACCCAAAGCGGACAATATCGTTGCCATGTGAAGGGTCGGGGTGTTACATAACAGATACTTATTCTCATGTCATCAAAACATTTAAACACGAGCATATCAAGCACATGCAACCATCCTCACTGGGTGATGCAACCTTTCCTATGACTCTTACGTATTCGAACCTAAAACGCTGATACCAAGTTGTCATGCCCCAAAACCCAGGTCACGTGAACCACCCAAGAAAAACTCATTTTATGATACCAAGATCCACCAAAACCATCCGAGCCCAAACAGGTTAAGAATATAAGTTAAAAGCGACATTAAAACCTTTGAAAACATGCTCTCGAGGGTTTATTTTAAGTACAAAAAAGCTCGCAAAGAAATGTATTCACGGTCCCCAAGAGCCAAGCTCTTAAAACGAACAACCAAGATTTTCAAAATTTGCCCAGACCGCTTGAACGGTCCTCACCTACACACTATTTTTTCCATCATCTATAAAACAACCGAGAGTTCACTTTGACCGCTCGAACGGTCCATCGAGCGGTCTATCTCTAGACCAACTTTTCAAAATCTAATCTTGAAACCCAACACTTTAAATATTTCTCCAACCTTTTTGAAAATCTTCAAGACATAACTAAGCATTCTAAAACCAACTGAAACGAGATTCAAAACCTTCCTCGAAACACATGGTTTGAGGTATAACATAAAACCAATTGAAAACCATTTGTTAAGACATTGAAACCAACCAAACAAAAATCATTTCTTACAACATGAAATTATAACAACCCATCCCCAAGGTTCCTCTCATCATCATGCAACATACATAAATTGGTATCATGGATTTAAGGCTTACAAAACATATATTCCAAGTCTAAAATATATTATACGTTACATGATCTAATATCAAAACTAGTATAAACTATCGAACAATAAAAACTAAGAGTTTTGTCTTCCGCCACCCCTGGGGCTCCTCAGGATCAAGCTATATGATCATTTTCGCCTGAAAAGTTTCAAATCCCACAATATGAGCCGAAGCCCAATAGGAAAAAGACTAGCATGAATTAAAAGTACAACATGCAATTCACAGATTATATGAACAACTCGACAATGCATGTTTAAAAATGGTTTTTCATCCTTAAAACCACGCGTTTCATATGATCCAATAACACCTAATAGTTCAATAATCATACGTTACACATTACATTCCAACTAGGTTTCCACAACCAATGATGTTTTATATACACCTTGCACTCTTTTACGGTGTTCCACTCAGGAACAAGTATTAACCCAATTATGAAAATTCTTTATGATCTTTCACTGCAAGACCAACATCTGCCCCAATTATGCAATCCTCTATGGTATTTCCCATAGGATAAGTACGTGCCCCAATTAAACAATTCTCTACGGTCTTTCACTGTAGGAGCAATCAAATCCCAAGTTACACACATAATTGCTATACATTTAGAGAGGCACATACCCATGTATAAATATTTAAGGGCACTCATTCATCAACTACATGTTGAAACCACGGCTCAACCCCAAGGGCTAGATCCAAACCTCCCAAAACTATGTTCCCACAACTTATACATAAATCTTTTTGGTTTTCAAAACTCGTTCCTTTGAAAATCACGTACCTATACACCCACCAAATTTGTAATAAACAAAAAAAAAAGCCTAACATGCTTTTTATCAAACTAAACACGGTTTAAACACAAAGTTCGACATTTATAGCATTTAAAAATGATAACACTGCATATAATCACATGTAACATCCTTTTAAAGCAATATAGTCTAGAATCTTATCGTAGGGAGTTAAAAACTCAAAACTTTAAACACCGGCAAAAAATTAAAGTTGTCCAAATGAGATTCTGCTCGGATAGACGTGAAGCTCACGGTGACTATAGCAATGTTCAACTATCGCAACACCAAAAATCGAACCTAAACCAAGCCAAAAGCTAGAGAGAAGGCTGAGATTTTAGTTTTTCTTTCAAGAGAGAGAGAGAAGCTTGTTGAACAAGATTGGGTTCAAGAATCAAGGCCACTAGCTGCCATTTTATATACTCCACGTAGACAGACTGCTCGAGCGGTCTTTAGACCGATCGAGCTGTCCTACCCAAAAAGTTTTCAACTTTTTTCCACAACGCTCAAACAGGACCGGGATTGAAGTCAACATGCATATATAAGCTATCACATGCATAAAACATGTAGGAGCATGCCTTTCTATAACAATAAAAAGTAATAAACTATACGTCGTGAATATATTTCACAAAATTAAAAGGAACCGGGTCTCACAAGATGATCAAAAGTAATTAAGGATGATCGAATCACCATGATAATTAGGATTAATTTGACATGATGGGACCACCATACGAGAAGAACAAAAGTGATTAAGGATGATCAGATTGCTATATAAGACTGTCGGGAGTGATTAAGAATGATTGAACTATCATATGAGATGATCAAAATTAATTTGATATGATTAGACCATTATACGAGACGACCAGTAGTTATTAAGAATAATCATATTGTCATACAAGATGACTACGATTGATTTGACTTGATCTAAAGAGACGGTCAAAATAATTTAGGATGATTAAACTGCCATACAAAGCAATCAGGATTTATTTGACATAATCTAACCGATATACGAGATGATTGAGATTGATTAAGGATGATTATACAATTATAACAACTTATTAGGATTGATTTGTCATGATCAAACTGTTATCTGAGACAAATAAAATGGATTTAACATGGGCTAGTCATATGAGACGATCATTAGTGATTACGGATATGTTTCCTTTTTTTTTAAAAAGAAGAAACTAAGGATACTTAATTGTGAGACCTTGTACCGTCTCTTTTTATATGATATGCATATTCGGCGCTTTTTGACGCATGTTTAGAATTTTTGCTTCTACATGTTTTTAAGCGTTTTGATGTATGATCAAGTTTATCTGAGCATGCTGGGTTGGTCCCGGGGGTTACAGGGAGTCACGGTGAAAATTTCAAAAATTAAAAAAAAAAATTTTGGAGGCCTATAAATATCTGGAGTTAGATATTTTCAAAAGATGTTTTCAAAATTTAACTCCTAAGTTTCCTCATTTTTCTCTCTGCCTTCTCTCTAACTTTCTCGGGGGCCCGGAGCTTGATTTTTGACGGACCAACAGCTGATCCTTGTTATAGACATTGTGCTCTACGCATTCATCAGGACGGAATTTCATTCCGACGAAGCTCGATTTTGCATGTGGATTGAGGCGTCAAGTTCTTGACTCACCAAGGTAGGATTCTAGACTTTAAATTTGTTAGAGGGTGTCGTATGTAATCTTATGCATCTTTACCGTCTTTTATTCATGAAAAAGTGTTTCATGTTTAGGAAAAGTGGGTTTTTGGTTTAAAAATCTTTTTTCGTCGTTTCGGTTGGATGAAAATGGTGTTGGATGTTTCTTTTGAAGCCTTCGGTGATAGGCTTGAGCGTGTGTGAGTTCATGGGCGGAAGCTTTGAGGCTTCATCTTGGGATTAAAATGGCAAAATCGTAGGTGAAAAAAATTTTCTAGGCTTGTTCGATCGACTGAACCCTTCGGGTCAGTCGACTAGATTATGGTTTTGAGGTTCGGTCGACTGAATCCATGGGGTCAGTCGACTGAACAGTGTTGTTGGACGTTTTGGCGTGGATTTTAGTGTGTTCTTCAATCGACTGGGAGGGTGGGTCCAGTTGACTGAACCTGGGGATGTTGAGGGTGCATCTTTAAAAATCATATTTTTTAAGGTTTGGAGCTAACCTGTGGAGTTGAGGCTCAACTTTTAAAATGTTTCGATGAAAACCATGCATTTTCATGCATTGATCTCCATGGTAGATGGATTGAATTTTTTTATACATATGTTGTGTAGTTTTGAACTCATGTTTTTACATGTTTTGTTTTGATCTCCATGTAGATGGATGGATCTTGATCTCTATGTTGATGGATTGGATCTATTTATACATGTTTAATGTATATATGTGAAAAAGGATTTAGTTTTGATAAATGATTCTCCAGATGTACCGGGACAGCGGATATTTGGCACGAGTTACCCTCGGTAGAAGTCTAGAAACGTGCGCATAGTAGGTACCTTGGTCCTTCAGGTTAATCCCCGTAAACTAGGCGGTTGGGTTCTTTGTTCCCTCAGGTTTTGGGCCCGTAAACTAAGATTTTACGTTGTGGTAGCTTTGTGTAGAACTTGCATTTACCTAACCGGTCCTACAATGTGTAGGGATTGGGTAAAGGGGCAGGAGTCTATAGTTGCTACATCTGTCCCCTTGTGACGGAGTCGGTACATAGAATTTTATGTTATCTTTTCTCCTCGGCTGTGTGGCCCGAGTGGAGCAAACTATTTTCCTTCAACTGTAAAACGTGATTTTGCATTGTGTAAATGCTTGGTTGTGAAGGGAAAACTACTTTGGAGGTTTGTGGGAAACTTAGGATTTTATGACGTAAAACCTTTTCGACTTGTGGTCGAGTTAGCTCTCACCATATGATTGCATATTCTACTTTACAGCTTTATAGTCTGTTTCTATTGGGCTTCGGCTCACGGGTGGGATTTTTTTGTATAAAACTATTTTCAGGTGATGATATGGAGAATGATCTTGAGAAGATCTTGTGGTGCCCATGGTAACGGATGGCGGAAGAATTTTGTGGTTTTTCTTTTTGGTTTGCCTGTTCTTGAAGGCAGGTTTTGTACGCTATAAGGCGATATACTGTATGCATGTTGAAACTGTATGTTTACTATTTATGAGAGATGCATATTGGGTTTTCATTTGATTTCAATAGGTAGATTTGAATGTATGAAAACTTATTTTCGTAAAACTGGTGTTTGGTGAATTTTCACGTGACCCTGGGTTTTGGGGCGTGACGACTTGGTATCAGAGCTCTAGGTTCAAATACTTAAGAGCCATGGGAAGTGGGTTTATCTCTTGGTGAGGTTGATTATTGATGCTTACTTGCTTGTGTATAAATGTTTTTATGACATGCTGATAGCTCGATAAGCATGATAGTTGGTGTATCTATGAGTATGGAGGTTGGGTCTTGGGATGGATTAGTCTTACCTTCGGGCATTTGGATTAACAAATTTGGGAGCCAAGGTAGAGATTCGTTTGGCCGACGTGTTTTCTAGCATGGAATCCGAATAGGTTATCCAAGTTGACGCGTCCGTCTTGTTGATTCTCCTCGGTATGTGAGATGTGTTGCGTCTCCTTAAGTGGTTATGTGTTAACCTGCTTACGTATTTATGTTACGCTGTAGCATGTTGTATAAAAGCTTATCTCGTTATCTGCTTTATATAGAATTATGTCCACACGGGGATTACGGGGACGGGGTCATGGCCGAGGCCGTGGCTGAGGTCGTGCTTATGTTCAGGTTCAAGAGGAGGGAGACGTTCATGCCCCACAGGAATAGGTGGGCGGTGCTGACGTCATGCAAGAGATGCTTACCACTATGAGAGTGATGGCTGAGGCATCCAGGGCTAGAGTGAGGGCTCCTGAGCCAAGAGCCTCTATGGCTATGAGGGAATTTTGGCATTTGGATCCTCCAACCTTTTCTGGAGAGCTGGACCCCAAGGTTGTTATTGAGTGGTTAGAAGTGACCACAGCTATCTTCGATACTCTGAAGTGACCACAGCTATCTTCGATACTCTGGCTATGAGGGAATTTTGGCATTTGGTGGCGTTCCAACTGCGGGTAGATGCTAGAGAGTGGTGGAAGTTTTCCAAGACTACGGTCGTGATACATGGGCTGCTTTCACGAGAGTCTTCTTAGAGAAGTATTTCCCGAGATCTTCGAGAGATAAATACCGAGAGGAGTTTCTTGCCCTTGTTCAGGGAAACCTTTCTATGGTCTAGTACGCGGTTAAGTTCGCGAATCTGTTACGGTTCACAGCTGAGATGGTATTTACAGAGGAGTTGCGCACTAGAAGGTTTGAGAGGGGCCTTCGACCTGCCATCAAGGACAGGATTGCAGCGCTGGGTTTGGATGTGTACATTACGCTAGTGGAAGCTGCTATACGAGCAAAGAACTTGCTGGTAGAGAGCCGCAGAGCTAGAGAGAGTGGGAGTCAGCAGGGCAGTGGAGATGCACAGTTCCAGAGGCACGGGAGAAAGTGCCAGAGGTTGTCTGGACCTAGTTCTCATTTTGTCAGATCGTATCAGCCGCAATCGTCCACACCTGCACCTTCAGTTGTCTCGGTAGGAAGGCCAGAGCAGAGAGGGCTGACTTGTTATCAATGCGGACAGCCGAAACATCGTTCAGTTGAGTGCCCGCAGAAGGGCCAGGTTCAGAGCTCAGTGTCTGTCCAGTCACAGACGAGAGACCCACCTATCTTCTTTGGGTGCGGTCAGTTCGGGCATATTCGCAGATACTATCCTCGGAAAGGGAATGTTCAGAGTGTGATCGGAGTGCCAGCTGCTCCCTCGGTACAGAGACGAAAGACACCTCAGTAACCTGTTAGGGTTGGTATACTGAAAATTATTTTTTTCGTATTTAATTTAATTTTAATAAAATTAATTTTTATTTTTATGAGAATCTTTATGAGCAATGTATGCATATGATTTCTTTGTTATGCATGGATGTTCAATATTCGGTATACTATTTAATTGGGTGTGTAGAGTACGGCTTGCACATAGAAGATCAGATTTTAGGTTCTTGCTGAATATAAGTTTTATATTCACAATTTAGATGGAAATGGACATACCATCGGTACGACTGTGGCACAGAGTTTTTGTAGGCCTGTCTTGGTTATGGGGAACAGATAATAACGTCGTCTATTGTTATGACTCTCTGTGCCAGTACACTTTGTGTGTATTCAACGGGGCATTTGGGGTAATTAATTTAGTACTGACTATTGACTATATAAATTAATTTACATCCCAAGATTATTATGAATAGTGCTTATCATTTTAATCCTGAAATAATTATTGATTTGTGTATATTTAATATTCGTTATTTTGATTCATTAGAGGGTGCGATCTTATATGGGTCTATATTCTTGGTGAGTTAGATAGCAGTATTATTTATATGGTAAATATTAGTTATTGACGGAATTCACATCCCGAATGATCGGGATTGACGATACCCCCTTAAGGATGCTTATAAGTTTTGACCGAGTCAAATCCTCTAGGTGGATTTAATTATCCGGCGGTTAATAAGTTAAGTGAAAGGGCTTAAGGAATATCAAGATACCGATTAAATTAAATTATCAGTAATTAAATTAAATTGGTGGGTATCAGAAAAATCTTAATGTGGAGAGAAATGATAAGCATTTAATAACAAGAGCTCAATGCAAAAAGGTCTTGAGATTCTGGGTCAGAGTGCAATTATAGTTCTTTAGTGGTGTGAACTGTAATTCAGTGTTTAATAAAAATTGTAGAAATTGCTGCATGTCTTTCCATGATTGCAGAAACCTCTAGTAGGTGTCTGTGTTCCACTGGAAGTCTAACTGATAATTACTCCCCAGGTCCCTGCTGTAGCCCTATATAAGCGCGGGTAAGCTAAACCAGTTTGAGAATGATAGATTTGATAGTTCATATATCATTATCATTGAGATATTATATTTGTTTTTCAAGGACTTAAATATATCGGAGTTCTGCCGGTACGAGTTCTCGGAGGATCGTAGCCCACACTACGTTCGAGGATCGCGTAAGGGAATATAGTAGAAGATCTGGTTGGAGCTTCAACTCAAAATCAAGTCGTAGTTGAAGATTAGATCGACAAGAGGTATTCATCTAAATTAATTTTGGTTGCACGGGTTTATTTTTGATCATTTCTCGTCAAAAGTTTTATCTGGAGTCCGTTTCGGCATTTTTCCATCCAGTTAATTTTTTACCAAAAATCATTTGATAAAAATAATGATCTTGGCAGTATTGCCTCCAATACAACCTAGGGCCTAGACGTCTAGGTTTGCAGAGGGAGGTACTTTAGCACAGTCTGTGAGGCAGCCGACAACTCAGGGTTATGATGGACAGACCAGACCACCATAGGCCAGGGCTTACGTTTTTGCTGATCGTAGTGCTTCAAAAGCATCAATTGTATCTGATGCTGCAGCTACTCCAGCCATGATCAGAGGTACTCTTTTAGTTTTTAGATCATGGGCCAGTGTCCTCATCGACACGGGAGGATCACATTCTTTCATATCTTCTGCCTTTGCATCTGCATTGGGGTTGAGGGTAGACCCGTTGGGTAGTGCGTTGAGCGTAGAGACCCCAGTCAGTGGGAATGTGGTGTTGAGTACAATTTGCAGATCGTGTGAGTTAGGAATCGCCGATCGTTGTTTATAGTTTGATTTTATCATTCTAGACATGACTACGTTTGATGTCATCCTTAGGATGGACTGGCTGACTACCTATCGTGCCTTTATAGATTGTGAGCGATGGAGGGTGTTGATCTGTACACCAGAGGGTGACTGCTTCTACTTTGTGGGTGATCGGGATGAGGGCATGGTGTTTGTGCCAGGTGCCGCACGGGTTCGAGGGAACTTAGGTTTCCTCTTTTTTGCTCTCAGGTTGGATGAGCTGGCTGAGGTTCGAGGGAAGTTACCCCTGTGGTCTGTGATTATCCAGATGTTTTCCCTGATGATCTATTTGAGTTACCACTGAGCCGAGGTGTGGAGTTCTCTATTGATCTTGTTCCAGGTGCAGCTCCTATCTCTATGCCATCATATCGCTTTGCACCCGCTGAGTTGTGAGAACTCAAGGTGCAGTTGCAAGAGTTGCTTGACAAGGGGTTTGTACAGCCGAGTACGTCGCCATGGAGAGCACCATCTTTGTTTGCGAAGAAGAAGGATGGGTCTTTGAGACTGTGCATAGATTACAGGAAGCTGAATCAGGTGACGGTCAAGAACAAGTACCCTATACCTAGGATTGATGACCTATTTGATCAGTTGAGAGAATCGCGTTGCTTTTCGAAGATTGACTTGAGGTCAGGGTATCACCAGATGAGGATTAGGGACGAGGACATAGCGAAGACCGCCTTTCAGACTCATTATGGTCACTACGAGTTTTTGGTCATGCCATTCGGTTTAACGAAAGCCCCTGTGATTTTTATGGGTTTGATGAACCATATCTTCCACCCTTATCTGGATAGTTTTGTAGTGGTATTCGTGGATGACATTTTGATCTATTCACCCACGAGGGAGATGTATGAGGAGCATTTGCATGTTATTTTGTAGCTTTTGAGAGAACATCGCTTGTATACGAAGTTTGAGAAGTGCGAGTTACGGATGTCAGAGGTGAGATTCATTGGACACGTGGTGTCGAAGGATGGGGTATCAGTGGACTCGTCGAAGACTGATGCCGTGATGGACTGGCAGCGACCGAAGAATGTCTTTGAGATTCGCAGTTTCCTAGGTTTGGCAGGTTATTATCGGTGGTTCGTCAAGGACTTTTCCAGGTTGGCAGCACCGATGACGCGCTTGACGCGGAAGGGAGTTGTGTTCGTGTGGAGCGAGTCCTGTGAGTCAGCCTTCCAAGAGCTGAAGAGGAGATTGATCAGTGCGCCAGTGTTGATTATTCCAAAGTGAGGCCTGGGGTATACAGTGTATTGCGATGCATCACACGACGGTTTAGGCTGTGTATTGATGCAGGGAGGTAAGGTTATAACCTATGGCTCACGACAGTTGAAGACACACGAGAAGAACTACCTGACCCATGATCTGGAGTTGGCAGCTGTGGTCTTTCCCTTGAAGATAAGGCGGCATTATCTATATGGTGAGCACTTCGAGGTTTTCTCTGATCACAAGAGCTTAAAATACTTGTTTTCGCAGAAAGACTTGAATCTTCGCCAACGATGATGGATGGAGTTGTTGGGAGACTACGACTTTGATTTGCAGTACCACCCGGGAAAGGCAAATGTCATAGCTGATGTGCTCAGTAGGAGATCTCATGGTTCGTTAGTTTCTGTGGCTATATGAGAATGGCATATGCTTAGAGATGTTGGGGAGTTTGATCTGTGTCATGGAGAGACAGGGCCAGGTGCGACCTTATATTTAGTAGCTTCACAGCCCGCATTGGTTGCACGAGTGTTAGAGGCTCAGCGAACCGATTAGGAGGCTCAGCGAATCGATTAGGAGCCTCAGATGATACGGGACCGCATTGCTAGTAGGAAGGACACAACAGGATGGACGGTGGGTTCTTATCAGAGTTTGATGTTGACAGGGCGACTGTTCGTGCCAGAGTTGTGACGTGCTAAGGTGCTACATGATTTTCATCATTCACGTCTTGTAGTGCATCCCGGAGGCACGAAGATGTATCACGACTTGCGCCATCAGTTCTGGTGGACGGGAATGAAGAGAGACGTGATCCAATTTGTGTCTCGGTGCCTTACTTGTCAGCAAGTGAAGGTGGAACACCAGTGACCGGCAGAATTGTTACAGTTGTTGCCTATATCTGAGTGGAAGTGAGAGAATATCACGATGGATTCTGTATTGGGACTTCCTCGATCACCGACGGAACATGATGCTGTTTGGGTTGTGGTTGATAGGCTGACGAAGTTGGCACATTTTCTTCCCATTCGAGTACGGGATTTGGTGGACAGATTGGGTAGGTTGTATGTTCAGGAGATAGTCCGACTACACGGAGTACCAGTGACTATTGTTTTTGATCGAGACCCGCAATTTACATCGCGCTTTTGGTAGTCTTTAGATGGCTTTGGAGACGAGATTGACTTTCAGCACAGCTTTTCACCCACAGACCGACGATTAGTTTGATAGGACCATCCAGATTTTGGAGGACATGTTGAGAGCCTGTGTTCTTGATTTTTGGGGTTCTTGGGGGGGACCATCTATCATTGGCAGAGTTTGCATACAACAACAGCTATCAGTCTAGTATTGGGATGGCACCGTATGCGACTTTGTATGGAAGACCGTGTAGATTGCCTATGTGTTGGACAGAGGTGGGAGAGACTGCTGTTTTAGGACTCGACCTAGTGCGGGAGACGACTGAGAAAATTGCAGTGATTCGTCAGCGTCTGGTGATAGCACAGAGCCGCCAGAAGAGTTATGCAAATCAGAGGAGAAAACCTTTAGAGTTTGCAGTGGGAGATCATGTGTTTCTGAAGGTCTCGCCACGTAGAGGGTTGATGAGATTTGGCCGTAGCGGGAAGCTATCACTGTGCTTTATTGGACTATTCGAGATTCTGGAAAGGATTGTGGTGGTAGCATACCGTCTGGCCTTGCCACCTCAGTTGGCATCTGTGCATAACGTGTTTCACGTTTCCATGCTTCGGAGGTATGAGCAAGATCTGTCACATGTTCTGGATTGGACTGAGTTGTGAGTTGATGAGGATGTCACCTATGAGGAACGTCCTGTGAAGATTCTAGATACGAAAGAGCAGGTGTTACGGGGGAGAACGATTGCTTATGTCAAAGTTCAGTGGCTTCTTCACGGAGTTGAAGAAGCGACTTGGGAGCTTGAGTGCGGGGTTCGTGCTAGATATCCGGAGTTGTTTACCTCGTGACCTTGTAGTGAATTTCGGGGGTGAAATTCCTTAAAGGGGGGAGAGTTGTGAGACCCAGTACCGTCTCTTTTTATATGATATGCATATTCGGCGCTTTTTGATGCATGTTTAGAATTTTTGCTTCTACATGTTTTTAAGCTTTTTGATGTATGATCGAGTTTATCTGAGCATGCTGGGTTGGTCCCGGGGGTTGCAGAGAGTTGCGGTGTAAATTTCAAAATTTAAAAAAAAGAAGATATTTTGGAGGCCAAGACTCGCGTTTTACACATAACAATTTCTCCGCATCCATAACTCATCACGGCCCTTTCGTTCCCAACCAAACAATCGCATTGATCCGAACAGGCCACGTCAACCAAGGCTTCTCCAACATCATACTCTCGGGACCACCATCCATACAAACAACAGTTATGCCAAAGCACAACACTTACCATAGTCGACAACCGCTTCTTGACTCCAAGAACTCTAAGCAGTTTCAAGTCCTCAAACAGAACAAAAGGCCAGACTCACAAAAGTCTACCAGAAATCAACCATACGCATATCACAGCCGCACTCCTCTGACAAAATTTCCGTTCTACCATGACCTAGAAGCACAACCATACACACACAACAGTCAAGGACCCTCAACTGATCACTGCAAAAGAACTTTACATCTCAACACCAACTCCCAAGCATTCCCTATCCATCAATCGGACCTCACAGGGATCACAATCCAAATGGTTCAACCATCCGTTGGAACCACGAAGGATTAGTCCAACCATCACCCAATCACAGCGACACAAGTTTCTGAGTCACAACATGGGTCACAGCACAAGTCACAACACGGGTCATAACACAAGTCATAGCACGGGTCACAACATGAGTCATAACACAAGTCGTAACACGAGTCACAATACGAGTCATAACACGAGCCATAACACGACTCACAACACGGGTACAATTCCACTGAGATTTCTCAGTCTCAGAACACAACCAGAACCTAAACTCATCAAGAACTGGCATCTCTATCTAACCGAGATGAAACAACTCGCACCAGACAGTCGTCTACAAGAAAACTCTCTCTCTTTCCATCCGAAGGAAAGAAAAAGACCAACAAGAAACCATGACCCTACCTTGGCGTACTGCCAATACTCATCAGCACTTAGCTCCAAGAATTCTGTAAGTCCTACCTCAAGGCCACATCGACTACAGTCACACAGCTGATGCCAACTCCGATCACGATACTCCGGTCATCCGCTATACCATGCTCTCTCAGACCTCACTCACACATGTGAACACCATCCATCCGTATACCTAGTACAACACATACCATTGCGCCTAAAATCTCACTTCACAAGGTTGCGCTACACAACCTAACTCTTGCTAGGCAAACCACAATCACGTCACAACCTCGAGCTCACTATCTAAGGCACAACGTCAAACAAAGGGAACCCAACCCTAGGACTTCTCACCTAAAGTTACTAATAACTCCCACAACCATACTGACACCTTTCGTACTTTCGCTCTCAAAGCATACATCGATCACAGGCATCGTACCCTACGATTTCTCACCCATCACCCCAGGCTAGCCAAACCACACGGTCCATTGCTAAACCTCATCACTCCACACTCCGTTCCCATGGGCAACCACATACCCATCTCTAAACCTAAGGTGGAACACAAATAACCTCCATACACATCATACCGAGGATACGTCATCTCAACACTAAGCCAACCACATGAACCTCGCACGGTTCCCAAACACGATCTCCTAATCACTAGGATATCGACCAAACCACTTACATGCATTCCTGTGGGAATCTCACAGAACCGATACTCGTCGTAGGAGCCCTTGCACATTCCCATACAGCCATAACCCGTGCTATTCCAAACATATCTGCAATTCATACTCGTTCCCATATCATTAAGCTCACTCACTCGGAACTCAATTTTCAAACCTCAAAAGGTATACAACGTCTAAGGTCATTAGACTACTCTGACAACCTACAACATCCTGTTGATCACCATCAACATCCTACTAACAGGGTATATCTCCAGAACCACATGTCCTACTATCTCAACATACACTCGGCCAAGGATTATCACGCTCCCTTCCACTATGTTCCCGTCTACACCCCTTCCCGAGTACATGGCTCAAGACATAGCATGGCTCACGATGTATCTAATCCATCACACGGCCAGAACCACGTATACCAAAATTCTGAGGGGATTATCGCTATCCCTAACCCAATCACATCGACTGATTTTTTAGGGTCTCCGACAGCCATCACCTCGACTCACAAGGTCAACCATAACACAACTCCGACATCCACTAGCCTACTCTCAAGGGGAGTCAGCTACTATAACCAAGCCACTTATTAGGCTTCATCTGCACCCGAACAAACGCTGCTTGTACTAACACCTAATAGATACCAACCGAGGCTAACCTCACACAGAACCCAACTCACTGATGAGTTCCACAACATACCAAGCGATCGACGCTCAACCTATAACCCTGCTTTTGCAACTGATAGCAATCGAGTAGCATAACCAAGACCCAAACCACAGTCTCATCGTCTCTAAGGGTGCACAGGTCGTATATGAAGAAAACGTGAAACACGATAACCTAAGGTCAATCTATCACATTACTTCTACCACATACCACATAATCTTGCTAACACATAGCCACAACAATTATGCAGACACAACACCGATATCGAGGAGAACCGACAAGAATGACGTGCCACTTTGGATAACCTACTCAGATTGTTTCCTAGAAATCACGTCCATGAAACACGTTTCTAACTTGGCTCCCAAGTCTGTTAGTCTAAATGCCCAAAGGCAAGACTAATCAATGCTAAGGTCTAACATCCATGCTCACATAAACACAACATCAACATGCTCATGTTCAAATCACAGGCAACCAAGCACACACATATCCTCACAAGGTAACGCACCCTCTTCCCACAGCTCATAGGTATTCAAACCCAGAGCTCTGATACCAAGTTGTCACGCCCCAAACTCTGGGTCATGCGAAAAGCCACAGAACAACCACCAAACCGCCGAAACAAAAGGGATTTAAAACCAGAAGATCAAACAAGGCTAAAATCTTTGAAAAAATATACTACCGAGGGTTTATTGATTTAAAAGAGTAGCAAAAAAAAAACTACAATGAAAACCCCACAAGTTAAACCTTTAAAAACAAAATACGTGTTTTGAATAAGAAAAATTTTTCATTTTAAAAGAAGCTTAGGCCATTCCAAAATCTACCTCGAAGCACAAAGGTTTATGTGAAGCAAAAATCATTTGAAAGTCCCATGTGTAAACCGTTGATCCCACCAACGAAAAATGTAGTAAGAAACTACAGAAAACAACAACCAACCCAAAGTTCTCTTGAAAGCATTAAAACATGCATACATCTATAATCATAGTATACGATTTACAACATGTTACAAATAAACATGAAACATATACAACAAGTATAGGCTACCTATCAAGACAAAATAGACGTCTTGTCATCAGCCACCACCAGGTCAACCTACGAGACCATGCTTACTTGAAAAAGGTTTTACAACAAAATTCCATACCGTAAGCTGAAGCCCAATAGAAACAGACTATAAAGCTGTAAAGCAGGTATGCAATCATAAGCATACAAGCTCAACCACATGAGCTAAAAAGGTTTTCTCAACCCAAAACCATAAGTTTTTCATCAGGCTAACGCGAGCCTTAAAACGGTTTTACTTCATAAAGCCCCACATTTTCGTCCTCAAAACCATGCATATCATATAGTGGGAGCTAACTCAACCACATAGCCAAAAGGTTGTACATCAAACTCCTAAAACAGTTTTTCCTTCACAACCAAGCATTTAAACAATGCAAAACCACATTTTACAGTTGAAGAAAAATAGTAACTAAAATGTTATTTTCTCACTCGGATCACACACCGAGGAAAGATAAAAGATATTTTTCACTCAGAACACACATGCAAGGAAAAATAAAACAATATGCTCCACTCGGGCTACACCACCGAGGAGAAAAGATAAAATGTAATCCACTCGGAACACGCAGTTGAGGATAAAGTAAAATGAATCCTATGTACCAACTCCGTCACAAGGGGACAGATGTAGCAACTATAGACTCCTACTTCTTTACTCAATCCCTACACATTGTAGGACCAATTAGGTAAATGTAAGTTCTACGCGAAGCCACGACAACGTAAACACTCAGTTTATGGGTTCAACAACCCAAGGGAACAAAGCACCCAACAGCCTAGTTTACGGGGATTAATCCGAAGGACCAAGGTACCTACTCTACGCACATTTTTGGACTTACACAGAGGGCAACTCGTGCCACATACTCGCTATCCCGGTACATCTAGAGAATCATTTCAAAATCGAAACGTAGCTTAACTACGAAAATATTTCTTCAAAATACAATAAACATGTATATAGATCCATCCATCAACATGGAGATCAAACAGAAACATTTCAAAATATTTTTTTTCTATTTTCAACAAAACGTTTTCAAAATCGAGACTCAACCCGAAGGTTGGCTCAAAACATCCAAAACACCAAGTGTTGAGATTTTCATAAAAAATCATCACTTTTCACCGTTTTCAAGAACACCCTTTGAAAATCATAAAATCACAAGCCATACGATGTAATAAAGCAAAAAAGCAAAAAACATGCATTTTACCTGAAAAACCAAGGTTTAAAAATAAATATGACATTTTATGTATTTTCTACCTAGTAAAAACACATATAATTACATACAATACTCTTATACAGCAGTAGGGTTTAAAATTTTACATCGGCGAGTCAAAACTCGAAACCTCAAAAATTGAACCTTGATGAAACTAAATTCTATCCAGATATATGCGAAGCCCTTGGCACCAACATCGAGGATCTACAGTCATATTGCTAAAATTTGAGCCCTGGGCCCTCAGAAATCTAGAGAGAAGGCAAAGAGAACCGAAACTTAGCTTAGAAGAAAGCTCTAAAAAATATCTCAGCCCCTGATACTTATAGAAAAATGCCAAAAATCTTCTGTCTAGTCGACCAAACCCCCAGGTTCTGTCGACCGAACCTAAATTTTTTGGTTCAGTTGACTAGGCCAAGCTTTCCAATCGACCAAACTGCTGGAAGTGTGTTTTTTCTGTGTAAAACTGGGTTTTCAATCCAAACGCTAGCCAAACAAGCCTTAACGAAACCTGAACATGCACCAAGGGTATACTTAAAACATTGCGGAGGTTCCGAGATAACTCGAACACTTAATTATTTCAAAAAGAATCGGGTCGAGGTCTCACAGCCCTCATGTTTTCAACTCATGATGATAAATCCAATGAAGACTCCTCAAGTGATGAGAATGAAGACATGGCCCTCATCACTAAAAAAATTCGAAAGGTTTATTATAAATAAGAAATAAGGATGAATGAGGTTCTTAAAAAAGGTTGGACACAACGGCGAGCCTAACAAGTTCAAGGGTGATTCAAGCAAATTCAAGAATGATCATAAGAAAGACGAGATCATTTGCTATGAATGCAAAAAGCCCTGACATATCAAAGCCGAATGTCCTCAATTCAAGACGCAATTCAAGAAAAGATTTTAAAAAGTTATGATAGCCGCTTGGGGTGAAAGTGATGATAGTAGCTCCGAAGACAAAAGATAAGAAAATGAAGTTGCAAATCTATGTCTTATGGTTAAAGAGGACGACAAGGTAACAAATGACCTTTTTACTTTAGATGAATTACAAAGTACATTTGAATATTTGCATGATAAATTGGGAAAAATGTGTGTAAAGAACTCTATTATTAAAAAGTTAGTTCATTTCTCTTCATGTAAAATTGAAACCTTGAAAGAAAAAAAACTTGCTTTATCAATACAGATTTCCATTTTGAAAGATGAAAACAAGATTTTAAATGAAGAGGTTGAAGACCTTACAAAAATTGTTTATAAGTTCACTCTTGGAAAGAACAACTTAGATAAAATTTTTAGTATACAAAAATGTGTTTTTGACAAAACTGAGATTGGATATAAACCAAAGAAGAAGCAAAAGTTCTTAAGCAATAGTTTTGTTAAAGCATCTTCTAATCACTCAAATGAAACTTGCTTTTATTGTTATGAGTATGGACACATTGTCACGCATTGCCCACAAAAAAAGTCTCTTAATTTATCTGTCAAGAAGGTTTGGGTTACTAAAGGAACACATCATTAAGAAACTAACACTAAAGGACCCAAAAAGGTTTGGGTACCAAAAATCAAAACCTAATTTTTTGTGCAGGTATGTCTCAAGTCCTCATTCAAGGAGAGAATGTGGTATTCGATAGCACTTGCTCAAGACACATGACAGTAGACAAATCGATGTTTGCATCCTTCCAAAAGATGGTGGATTTGTGCCATTTAGAGACAATAGTAAAGGAAAAATCATTGGAATCGATTGTATTGATAAAATTCCATCCCCTTCTATTGAAAATATTTTGCTTATTAATGGTTTGAAACATAACCTTCTTTGCATAAGCCAACTTTGTAACAAAAGCCACAAGATTGTCTTTGATCATGCTAAGTGTTTTCTTGAAGACTCAACCAATAATAAAGTTATTTTTGAAAGTCATGGGCATGAAAATATTTACACTTTGAATCTAAATAACCTTTCTAAAAATGACAGCAAGTTCTTAGCTGCCTTGAGTGATAATAGTTGGTTGTGACATAGAAGGTTTCGACATGCACACATGAACTTGATTTCTAAACTTTTAAAAAAAAATGGTGATTAGTTTACCCCAATTCAAATTTGAAAAAGACAAAGTGTGTGATGTATGTCAACAAGACAAATAAGTTAGAAGCTCTTTTCACTCCAAAAGTGTGATTTCAACTTTTAGGCTCTTACAACAATTGCACATGGACTTGTTTGGTCCAATAAGGACTCTTAGCCTTGGAGGCAAGAGATATGCTATTGTTATTGTTTATGACTTCTCTAGATACACTTGGGATGCTTTTTTTAGCTCATAAGTATGAAGCTTTTACTTTTTTTCCAAAACTGTCTCGGAGAGTTCAAAATGAAATAGGTTTTCAAATCACAAGTATCCGAAGTGATCATGGTAAAGAATTTGTAAACAAAGATTTTGAAAAGTTTTGGAATGAAAATGGTATTAACCATAATTTCTTTACTTCTAGAACCCCTAAATAAAATAGAGTTGTTGAGAGAAAGAATAGGACTTTGGAAGGAATGGTTAGAACCATGCACTGTGAAAACAATCTACCAAGGTACTTTTGGGCCGAGACTATAAACACAACTTGTTTTTTTGTGAGCAGAGTCATGATAAGAGCTTCTCTCAAAAAAATCACATATGAGCTATGGAGTGGAAGAAAACCTAACATAAGTTATTTTCGCGTCTTTGGGTGTAAGTGTTTTATTTTAAATAATAATAAATAACTTTTGGACAAGTTTGATGCAAAATCTGATGAATGTATTTTCTTAGGATATTCCTTATCTAGTAAAGCTTAGAGTTTTCAATAGAAAAACCCTAGTCATTGAAGAATCTATACATGTGGTATTTGATGAAGCTAACTTTGGTTCTTCAAAAGAATTTTGTGAAGATAACTTGGTTGACATAGAAAAAGGTGTTGAAGGCATCTTCATTAAAAACCAAGAAGAGGCAAATCATTAGGAAGTTTTAAATTCTCAACAAGATGAAGTTCAACAGGCTGCTGGACCTTCAAATCTTAAAATTCCAGATTTACCAAAAGAGTAGAAGTATGGTTAAGGTCACCCAAAAGACTTGATCATTTGTGACCCATCTCAAAGTATCAAAACTCGTTCTTTTCTACATAATGCTTATGGTAATTTAGCATTCATTTTCCAAACTGAACCAAAACATTTTGAGAAAGCTGAAAATGATGAGTTTTGGACCTTAGCTATGCAAGAAGAGTTTAACCAATTTGAAAAAAATAAAGTTTGGTCTTTAGTCCCAAGATCTAAGGAATACTCTATTATCGGTACAAAATGAGTTTTTAGAAATAAAATGAATGAGAATATAGTAGCTCTTTGGAACAAAGCTTGATTGGTAGCCTAAGTTTACAATCAAGAAGAAGACATCGATTTTGAGAAGACATTTGCTCATGTTGCTAGGCTTGAAGCCATTAGGATGCTGCTTGTTTTCACATACTTTAAAAATTTTAAACTCTATCAAATAGATGTCAAAATTGTCTTTTTAAGTAGTTTTATCTCGGAAGAAGTTTTTGTGAAACAACCTCTTAGTTTTGAAAATCTTGATTTTCTAAACCATATTTACAAATTTATCAAGGCTCTCTATGGTTTGAAGCAAGAACCTAGAGTATGGTATGAAAAGCTTAGAAAATTCTTAATTAAAAATGAGTTTTTAAGAAGAAAAATTTATATCACTCTTTTTTGAAGTCTCAAGAAAATGATATGCTTGTTGTCCAAATTTATGTAGATGAAATTATTTTTGGCTCAACTAATGAATCTATTTGCAATGACTTTGCTAAGTGTATGCAGGGAGAATTTGAGATGAGTATGATGGGTGAGCTCGA
This sequence comes from Heliamphora exappendiculata, assembly GCA_034768845.1. NCBI lineage: Eukaryota > Viridiplantae > Streptophyta > Magnoliopsida > Ericales > Sarraceniaceae > Heliamphora > Heliamphora exappendiculata. The sequence goes on along the minus strand of JAOTRH010454999.1, from coordinate 5,527 downwards.
CTACTTTCTTGGATTTCAAATCAGACAAACTTAAGAAGAAAATTACATCAATCAAGCTAAGTATACAAGGGATTTATTGAAGAGGTTTGACAGGCAAAAAGCAGAACCTATGGGAACCCCAATGTGTCCTATAATAAAGCTTAATAAAGATGAAATTGATAAAGTAGTAGAGAAAAAATGATATAGAGGTATAATTGGATCTCTACTATACTTAACTGCTAGTTGTCCAGATATTATGTTTAGCGTTTGCATGTGTGTTAGATTTCAATCTAATCCTAAAGAATCACATGTGACCACCGTTAAGCGCATCTTTAGATACTTCTTAGGTACAAAAAACCTAGGATTATTCTATCATAGAGGAATAGCCTTTGAGTTATTTGGCTATTCTGATGCTAACTTTACCGGATGTTAATGGGATAGAAAAAGTACAAGTAGAACATGTCAATTCCTAGGACACTCATTAATCTCATGGTTTAGTAAAAAACAAAACTCAGTAGCCTTATCTATAGCTGAGGCTAAGTATATAGCATCTGGTGGCTGTTGTGCACATGTTCTTTGAATGAAACAACAACTAGAGGACTATGATTTTTGCTTAGATCATATTCCTATCAAATGTGATAACACTAGTGCTATCAATATATCCAAGGACCCTATACAACACTCCAGAATAAAGCACATTGAGATTAGCCATCACTTTATTAGAGATCATGTACAAAATAGTAACATTGAACTTGAATTCATAAGCACAGATTACCAACTTGTGGATATATTCACTAAGCCATTAAATGAAGTAAGACTATGCTATACAAGAAGAGAACTTGGTATGTTATGTGCTCCTAATTGATGATTAAAATGCCATACTAACCATGTTTGTTCAATGCATTTCAATACTTTTTTATATCCTATAATGATATGTGAAATGTGTCAGACTCTACTTGAAAAAGTGTCGACACATATGTGTTTGAGTCGACTCAATTTCGACCTCTTGCTCTCGGTAAATTTAGGTCGACCAAATGCTTAAACGTGTCAACTCAATTGGCCAAAAGTGTCGATCCTTCTTGAAAGAGTGTCGGCACAAATTCTATTTTTGGACACCCCCACTCGTGAAGAATCGTGTCGACCCAAATTTCATTTGTGTCTACACAAATCATTTGCCTATTTAAAAGGCACTGGTCCCCACCATTTGTGTCGTTTCACTCTCTCTCTATAAGTGTTTGTCTCCCACGATTTTTCCCCTTTCTGAAAAATCGAGACGACCCATCTCTCCTCCTTTCTTTGATCATCTCTTTCGATCACAATGACTGCTCGAACGATGGGCATGGGAAGTAAACGAACCAGCGATGAAGGGTCTTCTAACCCTAGGGTTCACAAGAAGCAAAAGAAAACGACGGCGATAGGATCTTCGGCAATCAAAATATCGGAGTCTTTGAGTTTCAAGTCCAACAAGTTTCAAAACCTTTACTTCTCTTCTTTCATGAATCGCAAGGTAATACTTGGACGCTCTAAAGATTTTGCATTATTTGATTATATTGAAATGAGGTTTAGAGATTTTTTTTCTAACCTAGGTTGGGAGAGGTTACTTCAAAACCGTGACGCCCACTATCCCACACTTGTGAAACTCTTCTATACGCACTTTCACATTTCATTTATCCCGAGTACCACCATTACTTCTTGGGTAAACGGGACTGAAATAAATTTGACCTCTAATGTCCTTAATGAAATTCTGTGTATTTTTTAGGGTGAAATATTTGTCTCCTGCAAAGAGAACAAAAGATCCATTGAAATCGACGAATTCTCTTTTCACGATGCAGTAAAGCAAATATTTGAGGTAGAGGAAGTAGATCCCTCAAAACCCTTAGAGGAAAACTCTTTAAAGCCAGGAATGCGCATCCTCCATCACATGGTAAACCACATCTTTCTGCCCCATATGGGAAAGTTCGGAGATGTCACCTACATGCACATATTTATCATGTGGTGCATCCTTGAATAAAAGAATCTTGATCTTGGCTTTCTTTTCATCTCGGACATGCTCCAGTCTCATGGGAAGTCCAATTCCTCTCTTCCCCACGTTATGTTTTTAACAAGAATTTTTTGACACTTTGTTGTTGATCTTTCTACTACAAATGTTGTTTCTTTTTCAAAACACTACCTTTACGGGGCATCCACTCTCAAACATATGCAAATTTCTAAAGTTAGTAGAGTATGGACTACCCGTCGTGGTACCCCACTGTCGCTATAAATCCTTCTATCACTCGTGACTTTTCTCCTATCCGAGTAGATCTTGGATCTCCTGCTCTCACTCCACCAGGACTGACACTCCTGGACCTTCATCTGCTCCTTCCCATGTTCCTCCTCCTTCTCCACATGTTGATCTTCACCTGTTCCAGCTGCTGCCTCTCATGCTATTAATCTATCTGAGCTTATTTCTTTGGCCAAGGGTCTGTCTTCCTCTTTAACCAACTTTCAAACCAAGGTTGACCAAGACCTTTTTGATCTCCACAACACAATCTCTTCTCTCTCTAATAAGGTCAAACACCTAGATAAAAGAAACCATGGCCTCTGACGAGATGTTGAGAATGCAACCAATGTTGGGAGATCCCTGCGCAAGACTATGGATGACAGCATTATCTCCATTGTCAATTGCAATAAGGCTGTCCTACAGCAAATTCGAAAGGAGTATGATCAAGGCATCGTCGCTGCCATTCAAGCCAACTCTAGAAAAGTGGAAGAACATCTCCATTGGCTTCAGGATGCTTGGAGCAAGCAATTCAAGCCTAAACAAAGCAAAGAAGACAAAGCTGCACGGTTTAGGTGCGAGGCAGATCTTGCATTGGCGGCTGCTCTTGATGCCATGGCAGCCACATAAAAGAAAGATGAACGAGCACAATCTTCCAAAGAGAAAGCTTCTGAGCGAAGGCAGAAGCAAGAAGAAAAGAAAAAGTTCAAGAAATTCATGGATGATCAGTAAATGTGACCCTTTAATGATTCTAAAAGGGGAGAAAAAAGGTAAAGGAAGCAGGAAGGGGAGAAGAAGAGAAAAACATTACAAACATTTAATTTTTAGAAGCTTTTATGGTTCGCTATGAAGGAGAAGATGTAATATTAACATACATTTTTTATGGTTGGTTGTGAATGGTTGAAACATACATTTCTTTATAATTGTGAATGTTTGGGCTCATATATGTTGTTTTACACATTTTCTTGTTGCATGGTGGCTTTGAAATCCTTTTTGATATCAAATGATTCACAGCATGCTCTATATATTATGTTTGATGTTTGAAATTTGAAAAACACATTGTACATATATGTTTGATAAATGTTGAGCCTCTTTCAATTGATGCACATATTTTAATAAATTCAGAATGCTTCTGAATTAAATTGCAAATCGTCTTAAACATGTATATTACATTGTTGTTGAATGCCTAACTGTTGTGATAGCATATCTTGTTTAAGGCATAAAGATAAGAGGAGAACTCTTGTTGAAATTTTTTTTAAATATTTTTTAAAAAAATATTGCATTCATAAAAAGAGGAGATTGTTAGCCCAATGGCTTTTTAATTAGATTTTGATAATTTTCATAATTTATTTTCTAAGTTAAACTGTTTAAAAAGACAATATTTAATATTTGTAAAAAGGTAGTATTGACACAAAATGACAAATAAGTTAACACATTTAGCCATATGAGATGAATCATCTCTCAAATAGATTGACACTTAAGTATTCTTGAATAATAATATTTTGTGTTGACCCTAATTGATATTTGAGTCAACACCTTCAGGCAAAGATTACTTGATCCTCTCAAGTGTGTCAATATCTTTAAAAGTTGAGTCGACGCTTTAACATATTTATCTAAGATGTTTCAAGTATTCCACTTTAAGTCAACACAAATTAAAATTTGAGTAGACACAAAAGAACCGAGACTCTCTACACTAAAAATGAGTTGACACAAACTTAGTTTGAGTCGACACCAAGTGATTCTTCACTTTGGTCATTCGAAATTTTGAGTCGACACAAATTGAAGATGAGTCGACACATATATACCGAGATTGCCTGCAAAATTTGTGAGTCAACACAAAATGCAACATAAGTCGATATAAATCTACCGAGCTTGCCTGAGGAATTTTTAGTTGACACTGTTGGGAATGTATACTGAAACGTCATGCTTTTTATGTATTTTATTCTGGATCCCTGGCATATTAATGAGAAACAATTTGAGATGGTTTTGCATTTATAATTTTATATTTATATTTGTGATGTATGAATGCATAGTCCGTATATTCTATCCAGTATTTGACTCGGTGCGTGCTGCACGGAAGATCGGGTCATAGGTTCTGACAGATTATACAGGTAGGCTCACAAACGCATACGTCATTTTTACGGTCTCGGCGTCGGTTGGAAATTTTTATTTTCGCTCCAACAATGGTATCAGAGCCACGGTTGCATTTTTCATGAAAAACTATTGTACTAACCTCGGGTTTGCAGCTATAAGTCGTTACGATCTGGTTGTATGTATAAATGAATGTATGTTTTAATATATCGTATATCTCGACGATTTTTATTTCGAGATTAGATCGTTTGTACACCTCCTGCATGGATATAGGTTTTTGGCGATGTAATATATTATTTCATTCTATTTTTCCTGGATCTTTTATGTAAGCGTATCACAGAAAACGGGGATTGAAAACGAGACGAAAAGGAATAAAGGAGGCGGCGGCAGCAACATAAGGCAGCAACAGGGCACCAACTTTGGGGCTCATTTTTTGGGCTTTTGGGAATCTTTTTTTACGCGAATTTTTTGCTAAAATAAAGGTTGTCCGTTCGCTATCCGATGGGGGTTTGGTTGCGGTTCGACGACGGCGGCAAAGGGGTCAAAAAATGCTTCAAAGTTCGAAGCGCACAGTGGCGCCACTTCAGAAATTTTGGCACTTTCAGGATTTATTTGGGCCATTTTAACATCGTATTATGACGTATTTTTTTTTGGAGATCAAGACATCGATGTGCTTTACCTACCATAATGTTTTGTGGGTTCAACAGTGGCAGCAAGGCAGCCAAACAACGGCTGGAAAAAGGCGGCTCAAGGCTGCCAAAGGCAGTAGTTTTTCGGCCCAATCAAGGGGCTGTTTAGCTGGTTTATTTTCAATTTTTTCGACGTTCCAGCGGTGGTCCGGGACTGTTTTGGTGGTCTTGAGGCTGAGAAAAAGATTCGGGTATTTAACGGCTCGTTTAGGGTTCCAAAATCCTAGACGTTTAATCTTTAATTCGGGACCGTCGAATTAAAAGATTAAACAGACGGACCGGATCGTAACGGCTATTTATATTTATTTTGTCGTTGTTTAATTATTTATTTATTTGTTTTATTGAATTGCGTGGATAATTTTTTATTTTATTTATTTTTTTATGCATAATTTTAATTATTGGAAGTATATTAAGAAAAACGGTTTTATAAAATAAATAATCCTAGCAATTTTTTAAAATGAGAAAATAAATAGATAATTATTTATTTAATTTTTGTATTAAAATTAATTAA